>JAVQJD010011689.1:0-38349 GCA_036023655.1 Nannoperca australis
TCTTGACTCTATTTTCTATTCATTTCACAACGTATGGTGGTGAATAAGTGTGACTTTTCATGGAAAACACAAAATTGTTTGGGTGACCCCAAACTTTTGAACGGTAGTGTATATACAAACAAAACAAATCCACGGCAGACGAGGCAAACTCAAAAGGCTTCCTACTTTAAATAATGCATGATGTGTTTTACCTGCACCCATGCCATGCTCCACTGTCCACACCTACGGTACTCTGGCGAGATATGGGAACTGCTCGGAGGTGCTGTTGGTGGCTGCTGGCTGTTTACCTGAATCTATGAAGGATCTGGGTTCCATCGACCCGAGGCTTATATTTGCACACTGCGCTTTAATGTCATCTTGATGTGCCTGTTTCCCAGGGGGAGATTAAACCTAATCTTGGACTCAAAAATAATCTATGACGGCAAATGCCAAAACATCAAGGGGCAGGGTTTCTCAGCGTTAGGAGAACCTGTGTCGTGTCCCAGTACGCAGCTCAGCAATGCTATGCAGCACGGTGAAAAACATTATATGTCTTTGTCATAATAATACAGGAGTGATGGGTCACTGAAACATTTCAACACTGTAAATGGGATTATCTCAATATTTTGAAACTTCTCACAAACCCATTTTAAGTTAAACTCCTTAAGACTTTCATGAATCCCGACCCCTTTTTGAGCATTTATGGTCTTCACTTTTCCTACAATCGCCACTTTACATTCACTTAGTACTAAATCAAACTGTACATCTGTTTTTATAGCTGTGTTAGGTTACTACTGCTACAACAAAACATGTCCTACTGCTGCTGCTGCTGCTGCTGCTGCTTCACATTCAAATCATTCGACACACAGGGTGTCCCATTATTGGATTGGAAGTTGTTTAATTAATGTGTGAGAAACAATTTCTCTCCATACTCCAATTCACCTTGTTTATCTGTAGCTCGTAACCAAGCCGCGACCCAGGATGAAATCTTTCCACAACAAACTTTCAGACTTTGACTGACAACATGGCGTGTCAGTCTGAAGAAAAGCTCTCTGCTCTGCACTTCAGAGCGTCATGAAGCAGCCTCTCTATCAGAGCTGGGCAAAAACATATCTGACAGTGAACACACTTCAAAAAGATCTTAGGTGCGTTTGATGTCCGACACTTGAAACTACTCCAAAAGTGAAAACATCACTCACAAGATATGAAAAAAGTAAACTCTTCTTTCCTTCTGTTAATATCCAAAAACACCATCAGATACTATATACACATATTATATATCATACACACACACACATATGTCTGCTCATGGTCAGTTCATTCCCCTCATTCCATTATACTTATATACTACAAAAGGTAAATTATAAGCTCACTTACACTAGTATTTGAATCTTTTATGTGTACTGGCAACGCAAAAAAAAAAAATCTATTCTTACCACTTTATGATCTGTGGTCAGTTGTGTACCAGATACATTACAATCAGCCAAGATATAACTTCCCAGAGCTCCTGACCACACGTGAGGGCTGGGACATGGTACGAACCATAGACTCTATGTAAAGATGGACGACGTGTCTCCAGTTCCCGGCTACACAGCCACCTGAGCGAATCGCGAGCACACTCTCAGTTGTCAATCATGACGCGACACCCCGGGTTTTTTTTGCATCACATAACTAATTAAAACCAAAACTGATCAGGCAAACGAACACTTGAACACACATCAGCGTGACAAGAACTACCTAAAATGACAGAATCCATCTTTGGGAAAAAGATATTTGACGTGTACTTTGACTTTTCAGTTAGGAGGAGGTGGGGTTTTTAATCTATACTGCAGCCAGCCACCAGGGGGCAATCGGTCACGACCTTCGTCCATCTTTGTATACAGCCAATGTATGAACTGCTAAAGTGAGAGCTTCACCTTTAGACTTAGGCTAATTTTTACCACAACAGGCCTTTTTACAACCCCTGCAACGTTCTGAAATGGTTTCATCTCGTCGCAAAGCTTTGGTCTGAGCCTCCCTCGTGAGCAAAACACAAGAGATACCTGAAATCCATCAATAGGGGCAGCAACTCAGGCTCAATCTGACAGGGACAGTCCACAGTTTTATGGTAAAATACCATAGCCTCGGATTCTGAGTTGGTGACTCTGATTCCAACTACATAATAGTTAATAATCCTCTGCAAAATCGTCCACTGGAGATTGTCGTCCAATGAAAACTACAGAACTTCATTATTAGCAAAAGGCAGCGATGCAATCCTGAGGATGTCAAACTATACATTCTCCAATCCTCAGCTCCATCTAGAGATATTGTCCATTAAAATAATGCAAGTGAGCAAGTTTGACTTATCATCAAGACTACGGACAAAGCTTTAACTTTTACAGGTAGCCTACCAGGTGGCTTGAAGCCTCTCTCAACCTCCCATGACCCCTCAACTATCCCCAGGAAATTGATGATTGGAGGTGGCTCATTAATCAAATACATGGTCTTTTCTGTGTGTTGCTGCGCCACAGTTTGTTTTCCCTGAAGCTTAATCAGCCTAATGTTATATTTAATAAAAATGTAATAATTGCTTCTCATATTAGATATATAAAACCCTCCAGGAAGTCTTGCGGTCCGCTGTACCTTTACCAGGTCTGAACCTGAGCTTCCACCATTGACAGGAGCCTCATTTCCAGCACACACAGGTTTAAGAAGCCTGAGCAGAGTGATTACGCTGATAACAGGAGCACATCCAGTCCATGGGTACTGTGGCCCAATCTCCACGTGATACTGAAGAGGCATTTCGAGTAAGATAGCCCAACAATATCCAGAGCCTTCAGCATCCAAAAGGTGCGAATCTGATCCGACCCTGGTGCCAGGCCACTCTGGAGCTTTCTTACTACTTCTGTGACCTCTGTTGGACATACGGGCAGGTGTTCTTGGATTATAAACAAAGACTGTTTTTATTCCTTCTCACACCAGCACAGAATCTACGTGCATGTACATCAAGTTGGGGGGATATTATAGGCTATTATACAGAACTTGGAATGACATGCATGAATGTCTCCAAGAACATGTTTTATTCAATTTAAAATACAATACTTGTTGATAACATTTCCCACCATCCCATTGCCCCCATTAAACACACAAACTCTATCAGCAGACAATAAAGTTCATCAAGTGTAGCCTCTTAATTTTGTTTTGTACAAACCTCGTCTTTACAACCGGGATGGTTGCTATCCAACTAATGGAAAGTCAGCTATTACAGCCTCAGGTTAATGCTGGTGAGTAAAATGACTAATCTGTAATGAATTTCATGCCTAATTATCATTTCCTATCTTTAAGGTGATAGCGTTTTCCCTCCAGCTCGGGTGAATGTGATTTGAAATGTCGTGGATCTCAGTGGTGAACTGAAACTTTACTGAATGTTAAATAACATGTTAAGCTGTGGTAAAATGTCATGATATCAGTTTGTGAGCCTATATTCTTCTTTTGGTAGCCCCACCTTCTCATTCCAATACCACCGTTGTGCTGTTAAGATACAGAACACAGTACCTTGTTGACCTCCAGGATTTCTCTCCTGTCCTCGGTGGCGGGGCGGCTCTGGCCAGCTGAGCGATCCTCGTGCTTTGAGCCGTCATCTTCCACAAAGGGTATGAGTTGCTGGAAGGGACAGCAAACAAACATCTGGCTATGTTATTTACTGTAAGCAAGACAAATGTAAGATGATCAATTCCAAAATGCTGACATATTTAACCGATCTGGATTGCATTAGGTTTACCACTTACAGCGGCGCAGTACATAAAGAATCGACACTGTGAAGGTTTCAGAGCAGTGTTACGTTTGTGGCAGTCAACTCTGTTTTAAGAATAACACAGTACATCTCATTTTGGAATAAAACTCCCTGATGCACTTTCCCCTTGTTCCTCTCACCTTTTATTCTGTCCATTTATGGTCCAAATACATTAAAACCCCCGTACTGCATATTCACTTTTTCTTAATAAGCCCTCTGAGTGCAGTTATAGATCAGATTTATGTGCGTATGAACAATCTCAACCTATGAGTGCTGTCCTCTGCTCAAGATATCCCACGTGCTGTCTCATAATCCTGTTCCCATGGTGGTGAAAATGGGGATTCTGTGTGAGCTCTCGAACATAGGCTGAGTCTCACACTTCTCACACAGAGAGAGAGAGAGAGAGAGAGAGAGAGAGAGAGAGAGAGACAGAGAGAGAGAGAGAGAGACAGAGAGACAGAGAGAGAGAGAGAAAGCGAGTGGGAGATTAATTCATTTTTCAATGCTCTGTGTGCTTGACCTTGTCTGCTTGACACTACAGTGAGGCTGATGTGCAAGAGCCTCCAGGCAAGGCGGCATCCCTGAGAGCCCTACAGGGTCACTGGCTGCTGCTTTGCATCACACTGCCCCCTAGTGGTCACCTCAGGGAGGGAGCGAGAAGGAGGCTTGCAGCAGTCGCACATCAAGTAATGTTTGAATGTCTTGAGAACACACAGTTGTACTGGTACAACGGACAGGTTCTTATACTGAGAATGTGTGATTGATGACACGCTTAAATTATCTTTATAAAGCTACTGAATGGAATTGGACTGTGTCAAAACTTTGAGCGAATGTAATGCACACACAGTGTAGTTGTAGTGAAATGTCTGTCATTCCCAAGAAATACACAGCATCAGTTATGCTGACAACTTGACATAAAGTCAATTTTACACAGTTTCACATTCTCAAAAACTCCACATACCAATTTTGGTACACACTTTTCAGACATATGATACCACTTTTGGTGGGTTTCAATTAAAGCTGCAATGATAATCTGTACAAGTTTATTACACTGGAAGCAGAGCTCCTCTTGCAAGAAAAAAAGACTACCAAGTTTCCTTTCCAAAACAAAAACTGTCATACCAGACAAGATCACAAACACAGATTAGGTAGGAGACTATCCAAACAACTAGGAGCCAATAAAAACTGCTATACGGTGGGAAAACACACCTTGCTCCAATGATGACTTGGCACAATGCTAATCTAAATCATGCAAAGTTCCTTTTATTATTCTGCTTTACACTTTTTGAGGTTGTGCAGCTGGAGTGGAAGGCCCTGCGGACACCAGACAATGATTGGAGTAAGCTGCTTCGTCTGGAAGCAAAGGCTGACTGGTGTTTGGAGGCGACCAACGTCAAGACTAGCATGCAAAACCCCCAAAGAAATGTAAACAAACAGATGAAGAGGGAGGAGAAGACTGCAAGACAATATGGGCAATATGTCAGAAAGTCAGAGAGGTAAAAAGCTAAAGTTGAAGAGGGCAGGGAGAGGGGCGGGGGGGGAAAAGCAAGAGAGCAAGATGTGAAAAGAGAAAACAAAAACAGAAAAAAAGGGGAAGAGAGAACGAGAGAAACACAAAGGGACAAAGAGGCCGAGAGGAGAAAAAAAAAAGAGAGAAACAGATGTAAAAATGTGGATAACTTTCTGTGCTGCTGTCAGTGTTCAGGCCGAGCTCCACACCAAACTGTAAACTCCGACTGTTGGAGGGAGAAAAGACAGCAAGGACATGTGCAGGATATTATATCAGACAAACCACGAGCTTGTCTCTGGCTCAAGTAAACTTTAAGTAGGAAAGGGGGAAAGTTTTATTATTAAATAATTTCAGACCAAAGTCAATGACATATCAAATGTTAAAAAGGTAGTGGGCTGATTTTGGCAGCTTTTCTGGGGCGGGGGGGGATTAAATGTGCTGAGTAGGATGAGAAAGGTGGATGGAAAGTGTGTTTCGTGTGTGTGTGCGCGCACATGTAGCCATGCAGCTTGTGTGCGAGCGTGCCTGCGTGAGTCATGACGCCTGCCTCTTCCACAGAAAGATGGATGTGGTTTCCTGCCTGACAGAGAAGAATGGCCTAATGAAGTTCTCCAGGTTGCCTCACTGAGACAAAAGGAAAAGGGTAGAAAAGACAAACCGCAAAAAAATAACAAAATAATAAGAAAATGGGGGCAAGGGAAATGAAAAGGCACGGCTGTTCCCATGCAGGAAATGACAGAGGGGATTAAAACTTGCACAGCAGAGAATACAGAAACAGAAATGAGGAGAAAGTGCAAGAGTTTGAGAGAAAAGAGGGTGGAAAGGGCTGCAACGGGGCTGCAGCGAATGACAGCTGGATAGAAAAAGGGGAAAGCGCTGACGTGTGCATTTGGTCCAGCTGTTCATTAAACGGGTCTGTTGCTAATTAGGCTGCAATGAGGTCACACTGCCCGAGTCATTGATTCCACTTCCTGTTTCGGGGCAGCCAATAGTGAGCAGCTGTCAGGCAGGCACCTGAAATCTCCGAGATGATAAATGGCACGAACGCTGGGGCCAAAATCAACAACCCTCAGCCCCAGACAAACACGGTGAGAGAGCTATTGGCTGGTCAGCACTGGACTGGGTCTCAGCCTCAAGGGGAAATGAATAAGCATTTAAATAAGCTGGAAATGAGAGGGAGACAAATAGCTAGATGGTGTAATGACCCGATGAGGGTTTACAACATTACAGCAAAGGAAAATGTCAAAGTGAACCCCTCGCAGACTTTCATTTCGGCGCGAAACTGCGGACGGCCAGTGGACAGATCATTCGAACTGCTTCTGAGCAACTGTATTATTCAACGCGGAAAATAAACACGGTGGCAGCCATCACAAATTTGTTCCAATTTAAGACTGGTCTCCTCCCACATCCTCCTTTATCCTCAGCAGGAGTCTGGTGAGAGAGATTAGCTCCGAGCCAATCTGTAGAAATTGGGAAGGGACTGCCGCAGTCATAAATCCAATCAAACAGTGGTGGATAGCCTGGTGCAGCCCTGCATGGAGCCTCGAACAGTGCACGCCCGGTGAGCCACCGTGTGTGTCCCTGTATGTGTCAGCCTTTGTGAAATGCTACAGTGCACCACGTGCATGTATACGTTTAGTGTGCGGGACACAACTGTGCACATGCGCGCGTGTTTCTGTGCGTCTGTGCAGTCAGGCAGGGAGGGAGTGCTGCTGTTCCCGGAGGTGGATGGTGACCGTAACAAGCGGTAAAGAGACTCTGGGGACTCACCTGAAGTGACCAGTGAATCTGCTGCGAGCGGAGAAAAGACAGACCCAGAGGCAGTGGGTGAGATGAGAGTCCCCCAGGGTAAAGATGTGTGTGCGGCTGTGTGTGTGCACGACCAAGGGGTTGTGGCAGTAACAATGGCCTACTTCCTTTAAACTAACATCTTCCTAATTTAGCAGGCAGTTCGTGTGAAGAGCTGGGCTATACGAGGCAGCGACATGACACGCATGTACATTTGCACGTCTTTGCATCTGGAAGAACCAATCCATCACGCCAAGCTAAAACTGCAGTGCCACGGTAGTTACACTCACATCGTGTAACATTTAATTGCAGAGGTAGGTGTACAGTATATGTATAAAAGACATAACTTGATTTGAGGTTGGGTGAGGCAGAACAACATCTGAGAATGCAACCATCAATACAGAATATAAAAACTGTAATAAAACCACTATAAGTGGATCAAGAATGAAGTAAATCTGGTTAATTAATTACCTCCGTATTACAATGTTCTCTGCCTGCCTGGGATCGTTTTCGCTGGGTCTATATCTTGTTTACTGTCAGGTTTATCTTTTATTTATTTACCCTGTGTGTTCTTGTTATTTATTTCTATTATTCTGCTAGAGTTAACGGGACAATGTTGTAATAGAGCATGAATGCTCAGCCAAACTGCCCTGTTCAAATAAGGATTAAATAAATAAATACTGTTACATTAAAAGCCATTTATTACTACATATAGCAGGGTAAAATAAGTATGTAATAATTAGGGTGAACACAGTACATAAAAATAAAGATAATCAGTGATCAATATTAATATTGGTTAAAATTACCGTTCCTTTTTAGGTAATAAACCCGAGGTAATATAAGCATGTTATATTTGTACATTTTGATCAATTTAAAAGGGACATTTCTGCTATGTTTTAAAAAGTGGTTACATTTTAAGTTGCTACAATCTTGTGATTTTTCCACTGAAGGTTTGTGCTGAACATGCACGACGACCTTCAGCACCACATGACTTCACATTTATACTGTCATTTCTTTTTACATGCTGCACTCTACTGGTGGCCACAGAGGACCTCCACAGGTTAAGTGTCCTAGTCAACATGGCGGTCACTTGTTAGGGAGTAGAGCATTTTGTGGAATCTTGTCAAGCGTCGCCGTGTCTCACCTCTGGAGGTATGGAGTCCATCCCGGCGCAGTTTTCATTACATTTGTCGTAGACGAGTCGCAGCTTGCGGAACAGCACAGAAAGCATCCGTAGGTGCTCCTGGAGTTTTCCCAGCCTGTCCTGGTGGGTGTTCGGATGGTACGTCACTCCATTGGGCAGCTGAGAAGCACCGCAGGGGAAACGTTGTGTTAAGAAAAGTACAAGCCTACAATTTTGCTAGTGTGAATAAAAAGGAACAGCCATTGACTCCCACCAATAGCCCTCGGTTATTCCCTAACTGGTGGTAGCTAACAATGACAAAGTTTCCTTTTTAACTTATAGAGAAACCCTAAAAATGTGTTTAACATGTTTGTGTACATGCAACAACATGGTAACCGGTCTTGATAATATAATAAAAGCGCAGTTTTAAACTACAAAACACAAACTAGGCTGCATCAAAGGTTTACTGCTTCAGCTGCTGCACATTGAGTGTTTTGACTCACTCTCATACTTAGGCGGCATCGCTGGCTTTTAACTACAATGGGTGTTAAAGACTTTTTTATTGAGAGGATCGACAAGTCTCTGCGGCAGCACTGTCTGATTATAAACATCCTACATAACATGAAACAAGCCTGCCTTCAGGGCAAGCAAAGCGAATAGAGAGACGCAGAGAAACGGGGGGTAGGCAGACAGACAGAGGGAGGGAGGGAGGGAGGGAAGGGATGATAAACGAAGATTGTTTTATGAGTATAAAGACAACCTGTGATCTGTGTCGCAACCACGCTTGTTTGTGCATGCTGTGGCTAAGGCGTGCTTGTTTGGCCTGTCTGCGGCTGTGATTTTAACAAGGAGCATCAACTCACGCTGACCTTGTCTTCAGGACACCAGAGCTGAGCTACACGTGAACTGCAGAGCAAGCCGATATAAAGACTACTGATACTCCGAATAAAATGCTTAAGAAACCCACTCGCTTATCTTTTAAAGTAATTGGGCAAATTTCCGCCATCACTTGATCGCACTAACGCTCTGTGAAAAAATATGAGAAATATTTGAAATACCAGAATGACTCACAAGGACAGCACATTAATAAAATGCGAGAATACATACCTTCTCCGAACAAAAAGATGAATTTAACCAACAGCAAACCGAAAACCAAACGTTAGTCTGTGGCACAGATCATCACTATTTATCTACGACAGCTCCTTCTGCATGCTGACAGCAAAGAGACAAAGTAGTGCCTCTTCAACACGGAGAAATCACTTGAAACCCAGAGCCAGCTGCTTAGCTAGTGTTGGATTTCATGTCATAAACACTTGTCACACAACATCACTGTTGAGAAATACACAAAAGAAATGTTTTCACTGGTAGTCAACAGTCTGGCCCCATTAAATGTCTGCTCAACATATGTGAGAGGTTGGATGTTGCTGATGGGAAGGAAAAAGAAAAAAGAGGCCCTATTGATCAGCCTCTACTCACAAATGCAACCAGTGCTTAGACCCCTAAATCCTTCCAGCACGGCTTCAAATACGGCAGAATTCTGCAACTTCTTTCCTACGTTATGCACAACTTTAACATCTTTGCACTTGTTTCCGAATTTCATTTCCACAAAGCCATATAAGGCTGTACATGGTCACCAGAGTACATGAACTTTAAACTTTAAACTGTCCCCAAATGCCTCTTCGATCCACTTGTGTAAACGTTTGAGCTGAAGTTAAATTATGGCTGGCTGCACTGATATTATTATTATTACTATTACTATACCTGTAGTGTTATTATTATATTTTATTATTCAGTCTGCTCGCACTTTTTGTTTTTATATCCTGCATCAAAACACAGTTCTAAAGAATTGCCTTCCTGAATGACAGCTGTTGTGTTATTTGCATAATAGTGCTTGGTCATGTTATCATCAGACCTATTATTACTATTTTAGTATAGTCTTTTGTATATTCTTTTATTTTGTGTTCATCTTCTGGCTTTTCATGATTCTGTTCTGCTGTTTTATCTTTTGTATTGATCTGTTGTGTCTCCATATTGTAGTTTTCACTCGTCTCATACCATTGTTCTTGTGGTACCAAAAATATGAAAGGCAGAAGAGGCAAACAGAATACTGAAAGGGGAGCGTAACCGTGTTTGACAGACGTGTGGGCAGAGAGACATGGTGAGACGGACCTGCATGTTCCTGAGGAGCTGGAAGATCTCCATGGTCCTGAGGACAATGTCTTGGACCGTCTCCTGGCCAATGCGACACAGCGACGCCGTGTTGACATCACGCGCTGCCTGGGCCTGCTGCTGCTGCTGCTGCTGCTGCTGCTGCTGCTGATGCTGCTGCTGCGGCGGCGGCGGCGGAGGCTGCCCGCCAAAAGGCGACACTAGTGGAGGGGTTGTCATGGAGACAGGAGGTGAAGATGCTGGTTGATGAGGGTCTAGGTCCAGGTGAGGTTACCTGTCGGGCTATTCCACACCAGCACACCCTTACATGCCTTCATGCAGCGTTTTACAGAAGTAGAAGAGGAACATGTAGAGTAAAATCAAAATGAGGAGGAACATAGTTACAGGAAGTCACTGCATTTCTTCTCAGATGAAAGTGTCAAAAAAAGAAAATGGTAGTCACGTTAATACATAGGGATTTTGACATTACATTTAGGTTGTATCAGAAGTCAGCCTATGGTTGTATGGTTAACAAAGTGCATTTATACACTCAAGAAATGCAGTACAGCTCTCTAAAAGCTTCATTTCTGTCACAACGCCACTAAAACGAAACGCTGTCTACCTAAATAGACTCAGAACTGATGAAGTCTCTCAGCTAACGGTATAGCCTTTAATACAAGTTGTATATCGGAGTTTCATAAAGCGTTAAACGTGTCTTAAATCTAGTACAAGTCGGTTAGACGCTATCCTGGACTTTAAATACCGTAACCAAATGCATCCAGTCTGATAGCAGGTTAATAAGCTAACATGTAAAAGTGGAGTGGCTTTCACCAAAGCTAAGTGGACAGTCACACAGACACTTTCAGCTTTCTCTCGCTTAATTTATATGTGTCGTTTGATTATCCCGGCACGACGTGAAACTTAACATCGCAGTGAGTGTTCATATTTACTTAATAGCACATTAGACAACGTTACTGTTACCTGTGTGGTGATAATTTATCTATTTTGATGACATGTCAAGTTCCCTGCTCTGCTCCTAGGATCTCAGCTGCAGCAACTATCGCGAGAATTCGTTTGACACCGCGACTGGTGGCGGTAAATGATGATGTAGAGGTGCCGCTTGAAAATGTTTTTTTTGTAATACATTGTGATTTGTACAGGATGAAGATATTATTATCTATACGAAATTATATTCCATATCCCTTATGATTATAGGTACCCCATATTTATATTTTAAATTTACACCATCCTTCCGAATGTTTCGAAATTACTGACAACATTACGGTAAAGCAAGGCGCACTGCACATTTCTTCAGGCTACCTAGGGTAACAGCGCCGTATACTGGTCTACTCTTATATAAGAGCCATGTCACACACATCTGACTGCATCAGCCCCCAAGCCAATTTACGCCACATGATTGCTTCTCATGGGTCATTATAACTGTTTTAGTAAGCATAATTCAAATTCATCCCATAAATGGATATGTTGTCTACTCTGTGTTAAATGAAATTCTTCAATGCAACCATCCATCCATTACTTATGATGTACAGCTGTGCCTGGATTATTTTGTGAGCCATCAGAATTCACATTAATTTGAAATACAAGAGTTGTCAGAAATAGACAGTAGGCTACACAAAGCTGCTTCTTCAGCATGTGCTCTGCCATGCTGCAAAATTGCTGCTCTGACTTGCAGACACTGGAAATGAGAGCTTTACTGAAAAAAAGAAAGGCTTTGCCTTCAGGCTTGAGAAGGGCTGAAAAAGTAGATTAGAAGGCCTATTACTTAATTTACATTATTCACTCAAATTTGAGGTTACAGGCTGGATTTCAATTTCCTTTATCTGGAACACATTTTGTGTAATAATAACATAAAGTCATTTCTTTTCACGTTTTCTCTTTCTTTCAAAAACATCTCATCTGCAACATGTAACACTGATATGAAAACACATTGTGTCAAGTTCACTTGACTGCCCACAACTTCTTAATTGCCGACAGAGTGCTGGTTAGCTTGCTAGGATGAATGAGCATTACTCTTACAATCCCTGTCTGCCGTAGCGCCAGACCAACTGAGGCATGCCATTTGGAAATGAGATTCTTCATAATCATCCAGCCTGTCTTCTTGGTGTGTTTAATTGGGACAAGAGAGTAGTGATGATGAGTGGGTGGAGGCAGGTAGTGAGCGCAATATGCTTTCCCTGCTCTGTTACTGAATTATATATTTGACAATGTGAGGAATCTTTTTTTAAATACCGTTTCATTCACACATCACATCCATGGAAAAGGTTGGAAAATGCAGCTATGGGTGTGTGAGTGTATGCGCATGCTCATTTTGTGTGTGTGGCGAATGAGCGTGTTTCTCGTGGGGGCAGGGCTGAGAAGGCAGCTGTCTGCAGGCCCCTTAGTTACTTGAGAGGTCATCTATAATCACTGATCAGAGTGAGTAGGGAAACAACAGAATGTATTGATCACATCAAGGCAGGTTGATGGAAAAGGCTTTCAAACTGCTTTTTCATGTTAATTTAATCGAATCTCAAAGACAAAACATTCCTGGAAATTCAAACTTTCAAAAACATTCATCACAAGACAATGTTATGACAAATCTCTGTTTCCTCTTCAACCTGTGGTTGTCTTGGGGTAAACACAAAGCGTGTAATAATTATTAGCTGAGGGGGTATCAGGACTAAAACGGATTATCTAGCCACCTAGTACATTACGCATGCTTTAATTAAATACGCACTGATCTGGTCCCTCCAGGGCTAAGTTCAGATGCAGAGAGAAGAGAGCACAGTGGTCTGCTCTGAAGCCAGCAGCATGTAAAATCCATTCCCCTCCAAAGGTCTCTGGACACAACAATGAGATTAGTATAGCTGAAGGTATGGTTAAGTGTAGGGGTGGGGATGGGGCGAGCATGTGTGTACTGTATATGTGCATGTGAGCAGGAATGTAAGAATACTCTAATCAGCACTACTACTACTTTTAACTGATATTTCAGTAATGATCTCTGTACTATTACTCCACCTGTATAAATATGTACATGCACTCAGGTTATATACATACTGCTGGGGCTTAAGATTTAGAGTAGGTTGTGTATTAATCACAGGGTCGGTGTCCTTGAGCAAGATGCTGATTCCCAAATTGGCTGCACCTTGCATGGTGGCTTGCTGCCATCAATATATATATATATATATATATATATATATATACACAGCAAACTAAAAGACAAACACCACATTGATTGGAAATTGTCATGTAACATAACCACCATATAACCTCTTTATGCATAAAACCACACTAACATACAGTACATTATACATGTAGCTGCTACATTCAGTTAAAAGCCCATTTAGAAGCAGCAGAACTATTTTAAATTCTAGTGGGGGTCTTAAATTTCACAAATATACCAAAAATGACTTGGCTGAATTTGTGGTGGAAAATGAATATTTCCATTTGATGCACTAGTGCAGCCATAAAACCATCCAAGTCCATGAAGTATGGAATAAGATGCTTTAAACTACTATAAAGCTACTTAAGAAGAAACTAAGTGGGGGGGCGTTGTGAGGTTGAAGACAAACTAAACTTTGTTAAATACCTAATATGGGGTAAATCATTTAGAAAAATCATGCCTTGAAAGCAGATATTTTGAAAATAAAGGAGTAAAAAGTAAGTAACCAGCCTACTAATCGTTATTAATGATGCTCTTGGTCGTTCTACTGTAGTTCAGGACAGCCACAGCTCTTACTGCAGAAAACAGCAGGATAGAAGAAGGTCAAACTCAAAAGGGCCATAAACACTTAAGTGTCAGTAACATGTCAGAGGTATGGTACCCCAACATGGCTGCCCAGGCACATAATAAAAAACAAATCACACAAACTGGTCTATGGTCAAGGAGGTGGGGGCCTGTTAACAGGGATCAACATGCCTTTCAAGACAATGGATCCATTTGTGAGCTTGTTGCCCAGCAACAGAGGAGCTGGTGTCGGCAGTAAAGGGTTAAATGGATACACGAAGGATTTCATGAAATTGTAAATCAGAGTTTGAAAGCAAAACTCATAAGAGAGAGGATTTGAAAAAGGAATGTTTTATTGAATAATTCATTTCGACTTGTACCTTACAATTGTACAAAGGCAGTAGAAAGGCATTTTGATAATATATTCAAATATTCTTGATGCTCTCCACATACAGTACTTCTGAGGTTGCTGGTGTAATAGTCCATGCAAAGAAATATTTATTTATCTATATTTACACACCAGACTGGGCACAAATGCCTGTAGGCATTTGGGCAGGTTCCTACACCTTGGGGTTCTCACACAGGGTACACCCAGGCTTCAGGTCGGCCTGTCTCTCCATTTGAATCGTAACAGAGTGGAAGTTGTAGGAGGCATAACACGACTGTGTCATTTCTCTTAGGACAGTCTGAGCATCCACTGACTCATCTGTGGAGGAGAGAGGGGGCAGACAAAAGGAAACGGCAATCAACAAGTGTTAGTCACCTAAGTGTGTTTATACTGTAAATGTACATGCCTTAAAATCTGTTTCAGCACAGGTTTTGGCAAAGAAGAAAAAGTGATAAAAGGCCAGAGGCATGCTAGCAGCTCTTTGGAGGCTGTAGTTGTTGTGAAAAACTCTTCTAAAAAGGTATTCTATACTCATTATATATAACTTGTATCCACTTCAAATGTGAGTGTATATGTCAGTGCAGCAGGCTCAGTTGGAAGATTTTCTGCGTTGTGTGTGCGTAGCATGAGGGGATGGTCGGTGTGTCCAGCGTCAGCTGGGATTGTGGTTTATGCTACTTTCTGTGTTCATTAAAATATGACAGTGGTGACGTTCGTTACTATCTGCACTCATTAAAAAGCGATAGTGGTGATGTTTCACCATTATTTACAGAGGTTATTATGTAGGAAAGAGGTAAATCAACCACTGATCCCCACCTAAAATGGATTGGGTTATTTGTATTATAAAATAACCAGCACAAGCACTCTGTCTTTAGTTCATCTCCGGGGTTAACTCGTGTTTATTTCTTTTATAGAATAAACTTGTTGCATTGAATTCTGATCATCTCCAGTGTCTGTTTTTTTTTTTTTTTTTATCTGTTTGGGACTTCAGCAGCTTTTTCCCCAACATAATGCTGGTTCTGTGTAGAAAGAGTCTATGTGCTCATTACACACTGGAAAGTAAACAGTTTGATGGATGACAAAAGGGAGAGATAACTGCTATTCTTAGAGTCTAAATAAATTGCCTGAGGTTGATACCAGAGGATAAACTTTGTTGTTGCCAAAGTCAAAAGAGTGCTGTCTTTAAAGTGAGCTGTCTCAGGTGTAACACCCTGGTTGGAGCTGAATGCTAAGATTAGCTTGCTAACATGGAAATGTCACAAAAAAATAGCATTAATTTGGATCAAACAAGCTATTAGACACACAGACCTAAATATAATTGTTACTGCAGTAATAAACCATTGCCTATTTATTTAAACATTCAGAAACATTTGCATATTTTATTTTGTCTCAAACAACTCCTGCGAAAACGTTCCCAGGCGTTTAGCTAATGTTAGCTTGGTGTTCCACATTCTTCACAAGCTAATCTCTCATTTATTCTGTCTTCCATTTGGTACAAACACAACAAATCAGTATAATTTAAAAGATAATAGCAAAACGGAAATTGCAGCTTGTAGTTGAGCCTGAAATTAGCGACAAAAAGATTGTTGTAAATTCATATGAACGTTAGCCAAAGATTTTAAAGAAAGAAAATACGTTCGAATCGAGCAGAAAATGTTTCTCCTCACCTATGGCTACGTGTGCAGACAGTACAGTCTGGTTCATGGTGAGGGCCCAGATGTGAAGGTTGTGGACCGCCGTCACCCCCTTCACTCCTAGCAGACCATCCCGCACCTCACCGTATTTCACCCCTGCTGGAGTACCTGAGGTGTACATCAAACAGAGGAAAAAGACTTAAATGTAAGAAAATTACAAAAGGTCAGAGAGAGCAAGAGAGAGCTGCAAACACTGTATGTTGTCATGGTTTTAGAGCCCGGGAATGAGAGCGTTACCTTCCATCAGGACAACAACAATATCCCTCAAGATGGTGAAGGTGGTGCACAAAACCAATATGGAGAACAGGAAGGTGCAGATGGGGTCAGCTATCTTATATTCTGGCTGAAAGGAACAAATAACACAATCATTATGAAAATGAAGGTTAGGTATCATCAGACATGTTAATCACCTCTGTAATTAAATAATAATTTGGTCTTGGTATGTATTTGAGCTGTACTGAGTTTTATTTGTTCATATTTTTCTAAAGTATCCTGATTTTGTTTTTTCAGATATGGTTACTAAGAAGAAATTAACTAATTGCACAATATTTAACACAGGACAGTGACAATTAATTCAGTATGTCTTATGCAGGGGAAGCAGATTTTTTTTCAAGATTTTGACTGCTTGGGGAGAGGATCTGCAGCACACTGAAATCATTGAGCATTCTGCAGACAGAGGCCAAGCAACAAAACAGCATGTAGACAGAAAATACGGCACTGTCTTTCCGGCTGCAAACAGCCACAGCCTTGAGTTGTTCGATATCCTTTAAGGGCGAGTGCGTTTTTAGCAGCGGGAATACAAAGCAGCGGTAGGTTTGATAGCTTAAAAAAAGAATGCAGGAATTAATAAATGAGAGCTGTAGTGCTGTATGCTGCAGTATCCTCAAACCAACAGCAGCCAGAATTAACCCAAAACACTCATTTTTTAAATAATTGAGGGATAACTTAATATTATTAAGGGGTTTGTTCCCCCTCTTTGCTAAATTTTATTATTAGATTTACAGGCAAGTAATGTAATAATGTGACAACACATTATCAAGTGTAACATATGCTTCTTGCATGTTACATTAAATACATAATTTCAGGTTTACATTGTTACTTTGTCTAAATCGCAAAATCTTGTAATATAGAATTTAATTTTGTCAATATTTTTACCTTTATGTGATAGTTGTAAGTTGTACATATTTGTGTTATATCCGTATTTTTATGATGATTATTTTATATTTCATACTAAGCTACACAGTATCCATGGTAACAATGCAGTTATAAAGTCCGTCACCGGGGGAACAAGTCAGACCGGGCGTGTATCCCCCAGGTGAGTGGTTGACTGTTAAATGAAAACCTGTAAATATCAGAGAGAGACCGTAACTAAATTAACATCCAGAGTAATTATTATTACTAATTGATCTGTATCAGTAGTGTCTTTGTGCAATGTGTATTTTTCTCTTTAAAAATTTCTATTATAATATATTATTATAATAATCCTATAATTTGTCAGTTAATGTTTATTTAGATTGACCACAGAAATCATTCATTCGTATTGTACGTTTACTTTGTTTATGGATTTCTTTTATACTGAATTTTACTAAGACCGAGCTTGTATCCCCCAGATCCCGAAGTGCTTGGAAGCAATAAATCATCTCTGAACTGACATCGGAGCTGTAGACAAGAAGACACAAAGCACCAAATGTGCTACCCCATTTGGGTTCTATTTATGTGGCATTTTATTTACACTTTGATTAGTTACTCCGTGTGGCCATATTGGTTTTGCTTTGTTACGTGTTTACTGTAATGTTGTCTTGTGTTGCATCAATTGCAAAAAAAAAAGATTATAATCTGGCAGCTACTACATTGGTCACACATGAACTGATGCAGTCAAAGTTGTATGTCTTGGGTTACCTATTGCTTTATTGGGAAATAAATGGTTATATAAGATCAACCAAAAACATCATCTTCCCACCAGCCTGTCTTTGATGAACAATGTTGTATAGTGTGTATATTAATAAAAGTATATAAATAAAAAAGAAAAGAAAAAAATTATCTTAATGTTTTTTTTAAAGTCCAACACTGACACACATAATTTATAGTTTATTGACCCAATTTTGAAATAACATAAAGTATTTCACACTTCTACTCCTCACCTCCGCTCGTAGGTTTAAGATTGACTTTGAAAGGTCCTAACCTTGAAGAAGATAATGATGGCGCTGATAAGCACGCTGGCGCTCTGGAAAAGATCTCCGACCACGTGGATAAAGGCTGATCGCACACTGGCGTTGGCCTGCTGAAGCTTCCCTCCTGAAAGAAAAATAAGGCTCGAGTTCAGTAAGATCCATGCTCTAAGGATAATTTTACATTGGATTATAATTCATTACATATTCCATTATAGTGTAATTATAATGGATTGTAGTGCCCCCCATAGTCCATATTCAATCATGCTGCAGAACACTCTGCATGGGGGATTTAACGGTTAATATTTCATTGTTTTATGGCCAACGCTGCTCATTAGGGCTGCAACTAACGATTTCTTTCATCATCAATTATTCTGCCAGTTATTTTCACGATTAATCGTTAAGTCTATAAAATGACAAAATGTTGTCTTTAAAATGCTCCATTTGTCCAACGAGAAGTCCAAAACCCAAAGACTCTTTATTTATTGACAAAGAAAAGCAGTGAATCTTCCCATTTAAGAAGCTGGCACCAGCAAATGTTTGACACTTTTGCTTGAAAAATGACAGAAACAATTAATCGATTATCAAAATAGCTGGCGATCCTTTTTCTTTCGATCGACCAATCGTTGCAGCTCTACTGCTCATATTTGAGCAGAAAGTGATAATGACCGAAAGTGATATGTGAACATACCATGATTGGCCCCTTTTCGCTGCAAGGCTGCATGGTCATTATTTGAGTGGGCGTGGTTCGAGGTCTGGCCATTTTCTTTTCCTTCCTTGTGGCTGTGCCCATGCGAGCTGAGACCCCCGTGACTGTGGCCGTGGCCGGACTGGTGAAGGGTGAAGAACATGCTGTTGAGAGTAGGAACAACAGTATTTTCAAAGAACGAAACTAATAAGCTCTGAGATACAAGCTGTTTACTACAACACAAGCTTCTTCGAGAGTCCATGAAACTGGATTTGGAATTGCCCTCCTCTCTGTATTGGCTTTAATTAAATCATAAATATTCAAAAGGTGCGCTGTGTGCTGATAAAAGCCGTATAAATGAGAAATTACTGTGTATTTTTCTCACATAATATTAGCCAACACAGCACAACCGGAGGTAATGAGCATGACAGTGCCCTCGATGGTGTAGTCATTGTTGATGAGGCGCTCCACGGCCATATAAACCAACACTCCTGTTACCAGCCAGATGGTGAAAACTGACAGCAGCGCACCCAGGATCTCTGCATGGGTGAAGGGATGAGAAGAAAGAGAAAATCAGGAGAAATACACCAAGAACGGTCAAATATTGACTGGAAGCAGGTTTTCAAGAAGCTGAAAACCGTAGTAGAAGTGTCGAGGGAGGATCAGTTACTGGTTCAGCTCTACTTGTCAGACTACACTCACACTTTACAGATGTTCTGGTAAAATCTTTGGCCAGTTATGAATAGACATATTTAGCACAGAGAACAGTCGAATTAGCACCAAAGGGCTGAAGTCTTCTCTCACAAACTGTCCACATAAATGTTCTGCTGGCAAGTTAAATCGGCCGCAAAACAATCAACCCCCATGTGATTCGGCACTTCACTACGCATCACGGCCCGTGGTTTTACTATCAGGGCAGAACAAGGATCGCTTGCAAATTAAAGGACAAAGATATATTTAGTAAAAGTATTATAAAAGTATAACAAACATCATCCTGTCTGGTTTGAGGGCTCTTTACAATGCAAGACACATGAGCCCTCAAGGCTAATTAACTATCACAGCCAAACTACAATTAGCCTTGGATTTTGTGAAAAAGAGGTCAGTGAAGGTCATAAAGTAATATAAATGCAAGCTAGTGAACACTGAACATGTAAGATCACAGTAAAATATAATTTAAAAAGAACACGATGGAAATTATTCAATGATGTTGATTTGATCAATATGAAAAATATTGATGGATAGATGTTGTAAATGCTGTACCTGCACGATGCCAGCCATAACTGAGCCTGTGTGTGGGAGGTCGGGAGGAGAGCCAGAGGGATATCAGGCTGATGATGAAGCTGGTCAAGTCCACCAGCAGGTGGGCAGCGTCTGTCATCACCGCGAGGCTGCCTGCAACATACCCACCTGCGGAAAGAAAGGCAATAAACGAATAGAAATAGTACACTGTTGTACTGCTGAAATGCTAAAACTATACTAAGAAGAAGGAGAACAAGAAGGAGGAGAAGGAGGGGCAATGACAGGTACCAAATTTCATGACAATCCATCCCATAGTTGTTGGAACATTTCACTTAAAACCCACAAATGTTAACCAGGTAGTGGCCTAAGAGGAAAAAGTCAGATGATATTGATCTGTGATTACATCTTTTTGTGTGCGAGTATGTAATCATTTGTATTTTTTCTTTTTATATTTTTTATAAGCCATCAACCTGCCAGGAAATTAGCCTGTAGGGCAAAATATGGCACATTTACACTGCGGACCTAATGTTTGTGCCCATGTTAATGAATGTGCATGGTACCTTCTTAAATAAAAATAAACACAAACACACATTTCTGTGTCAAAGAAAGTGAGAAAAACACAGTGACTCACCAACGATTTCACCGATCATGAAAATCAGGCAGACGACGGAGGCCACGTACAGCCTCCTCCTCGCGACCTTCTTCTCTCTCTCGCGGTCCTCCTGAGCGTGGCTGTTGTCATGGCAATGCCTGACGTCCGGCTGAAGTGGCTCCGCGTGGGGCGCGCTGGATGAACGTGCAACAAATTGTTTTCATTATCGATTAACCGGTCAATTAATATATCATCCTTTGAAATGGTTGACCTTTCAGCCTTTTAATGGGTCAAAATGCTCATCACAAGTTCCCAGAGCAGGAGGTGCCGTCTACAGATCACTTGCTTTGTGCGCACAACAGTACAAAATCCAAAGATACTCAATTTTATATTGATATAAAAACAGAGAAAAGGAGCAGATCCTCACTTTGGAGAGGCTGGAACGAGATAATGCTTTATATTTGTCCAGGTACAGATAGGTGGGTTATCCATCTATCCATCCATCTAAAAGTTTGTTAGAGTTGCTGAATTTGATAAATTACTGGAAAGAAAAACCAACTTTACGAGTGGATTTTAAAGTTATGTGAGCGGGTTTGTTTTATTTGGGGATAGAAATAAACTAGAAAAGAATCTATGCATTTGTTTATTCCGAAAACGAGGTCACAGCGCCGCATCCTGTGCACACCTCCCCGCCTTTACAAGTCTGAGGTCTGAAGTCACAGGGATGACCGCACAATGCGCCGAATGAACAGCTCGTTTGCGCACTGCTAATCCCGGCAGACCCCAGACCAGTCCCGTGTGGAAAAAAAGAAAAAAAACCAGATGGGAACGTGAGCAAAGACGCTGCCTGTAATACACAACGATCACAACTGAGAACATTCATTTCTTTCTTTTCACAATGTTGACTTTCCTGAAAAGTTGTACAAACCCTGTATGTGGTTTGTGTGTCACTAAAACTCCCTGGATTGTTTCAGATAACATAGAAAAGGTCTTCATTCAGACAATTACACCGGTAATGCGCAAATGGAAGAATAAAAGTTTACCTTTCCTCATCGGTGTATGTTTTCCTCACGTCTGTCACCAGGGAGATTCTCTCTGGATCCTTCTTTTTGAACATGATTGACGTCTCGGAGAATATCAGATTAGTTATTCAAAAAGAAAAACAATCCTCAAAGTCGAATTAATGCCCAGAATAAAACCAAAATATGCTAAATAAAAATAAATTATAAGCACTCCTGAGAAACCTAAGTTCTGTTTGATCAAAGCTTAATTTCGACTTCCTGTGGTCCTCTTCTCGCTGCCTCTCCCTGAAGTGTTGGTGAACATCCCCTCAGACCAGTCTGGGTGCAAACAGCTGAGCGACGCAGCCTTGTGACCACCACCGCCCGAACCGTGTGCAAATCAGTGGCCCGAGAGAGAAGATGACTGCCTACAGGGATCCACGCGGGCGCAGAGAGAGATTAATGGATCACCTTAAAAATATGAGCCAAAGAGCTCAGCAAAAGGTTGGTGGTGGACGCACGTGCCAGGCAAAAGAAAACAAAAAGTTGTCAGTCAATTTCCTGTTTTACTTGAATGCAGCCCTGAAAGTTGAAGATCAATTCATTCACTTTGTGAGTTTTGGGTTGGTTGACTGCCTATTAAAGCCGGGCGGGGCATTTTGTTGTGCAGACGTCCAAAACTACTACACTCGAGCGGGACTCCGCCCACCTCCTTTTGAGCAGACGGCACTCCGTGATTAAACAATCAAACCAAGTGCCGTGCGCTCCTTCCCACGTGTATCATCAAATGACCATTCATTTCTGCTTCCAGCCTGGCGTCGGAGCTCCTTCCCCTCCTCGCAGTTTACAACAATGCCATCACATTGTATTAAAAGCTTTTCTGCAGCCGCGACTCCCTCCTGCGAGTCAACAGTGGATTTTATTTTTTACTGATTTCCTATGAATCCTCCTTGTTAACTGTCAACAATTAAAGTCCACCTCCACTCAACACTGTGCTTGTACCGTTGCTTATTCTTGGGTCGTTGGAGCTTCTCTGTTAGGTCGATGTAAGCACAGTTTGTTTTCACAAAGTGTCTCTGTCCTCAACTTAAATCTGAGTTGAACGCTTGAAAGTAGCAGCAGGATGTCGTGACATCTCAACCAGTTTGGAAACCAAACATGGTCCAACATGAAACTTGCACAAGTGTGGTGTGGAAACTTAAACCCTGAGAACTGACTTCTCAGTTAAGGAGAAGTCCCGTGGCCAGCACTTAAAGTAAAGTTAAATAAAAACTGTGTAGATTTTTCGACGAGGGAGAAGACGTAGGAGTAATTTAAAAACGTTTTCATTTCTTTTGTAGATAAACTATCTGACAAAGTATTATTCAAAGCGGAGTACGATTTTATGTGTTTAAACGAATCTGTGGGGGGCCTTTAACACGGGACGTGTTGTATTTCATACCTCCAGTTTAAAGAACAATACCAGTGGTTTTGAAAAGACATGTTGAGATGATACACTCAACCAAGTAGGCTACAACAGTCTCACATCAAGGTTTGTAAAACAAAATCCTGTGAAACAGGGCTCAACATGTTGAGCTGACAGGCTACAGGGAAATCTGCTCAAAGCATGAGTGCTCCTTCTACTGTAGGCTTTGATCATCTCTGCTGCTCTGACAGACAAATACCAGCTGTTAACGTTTGGTTCCAAAATGTACCACATGGTGGCAACAAGGAACCATCTACAGCAAGACTGTCTGCAGTCCCATGTGCCAACTGGAGGCCTGTCATGGGAAGAGGGAACTGATGAAGTGTTTGGTTTTTTTTAGGGAGAAGGACTTTAAAATCCAGGATGCTAATGTTGCTAATAAATATATTAATTTTACCATTTCTCATTTCTATCTGTCTGATTGTTTGGGTGTGACATTTTTCTGTATGTTTTTTCGGTTTGAACTCGGGCTCGGCCTCCTACCCGTCATACCTGCAATGCTCGTGATTTCTTGTCTTGAATTGAACACACGGTCGTTTCTATTGTGCACGTGACTGGCTGACTGTGACGTTGTCCACCCACCGCCGTAAATTAAAACTGTTCAAGCTTTAACAAAGGCTCTGTTATATATCATTTGGATTTCATTAGATTGTGGCAGACCCCTGTGAATACGTGTGTTACCTCAGATGGTTGACGACAATTCCCTTTTCCCCTCACAGTTTAGGATTTTATACTTTCATTTAATAACAATGGTGAAAGAGGCTTTGCACATGTATACATACTCAGTCATTCACAAAGCAACTGGTGACGTTACAGCTCATAGTACTTACATCAGTGCCCTTCAGTCTCTTTGAAAGCAGCATTGAGAGCATGAGACAGTGAGATAATCGCACACTTCAAGAGACTTGAAACTTGCTTTTTTTTATTTGTGACGTTTGTTTTTTTTTTGAAGAGATCTAAAAGTGGAGTCAGTTTGACTCTAAAAATAGCTTTCAGTGTGTCGGGGGGTCTATTTTGGTCGATGCCGTGTGTGGACTACCAGAAAGTGGGCCCGTGTTTGGTTTGCCAAGGCGCTGAGTGTGAATAGACGGTGCGGTGGGGTTGCTAGGGGCTGCAGAGTGAGGGGAACATGGCACGAGAAGGGTTAGTTACACATGGCTGTTCACACTGTTCGTGCCACTCACCAGATCATGAGAGCGCTACTTACACTACAGGGAGTGTATGAATGTATGAATGTGTGCATGAATACATATGTTGTGACTGTCCTGCGTCCTCTTTGAACAGACCAAACAACACGCCAGAACCATTGCAAGCCCTAGCACTTTTAAAAGATACACAAGCGTTGTCGCCATGGCAACCGCCCACCTCCTCTCCATCCTAATGATTGCTCTGTGTGTGTGTGTGTGTGTGTGTGTGTGTGTGTGTGTGTGTGATAAAAGCCCCCAGAAGTGGTAAACAACTTCAGGTCAGGCATCTGGACAATGCACCGACGTCACACCTGCTCCGTCGCATTCACAGTCCAGTGATGTCAGTTCACTTTGCCAGGGAGCTGCATGGGGTGTAATGTTTGAGAGACAGACAGCAAGAAAAGAGAGAGCGTGGGGTGGGGGGGGGGGGGGAGCGAAAGAGAGAGTGAGTTCCTCATAAGTCGTCAGAACTGCAAGGGATCTCATAACAGACGAGACAGAGAGATCAGTGCATCTGCACTAAAGCTGAGATCAACACGAGGCACTGCAGAGGAACATAGTCTAGAAGAAACCCAGTTAGACAAAGTGAGGATTTCACTGACCTAACATGATGGAAGTGGTCCTAACCAGACTGCGGGACTTCTCCTGCAAGACCTCCACCTTTGATGACTGCAAACCAGCAGGACAGGGTGCATGCAAGGATCCTCGGGGCAGGGCAGACTGCCTGAGCGAAGGGCGCACAGCTGGAGAGGAAGGCAGAAAACTGGACATAGAGAGTGCACTGGCCTGGCTGCGAAGGGAACTGGTAAGACCACCGCTCTGACGAAGACTCACTCTTCTTTGTAGATTTTTAAGTCCAGATTGCTGTGTTTTTCAGTAGCAAGTACTCAAGTGCTGTACTTCAGGGCATTTCTGAGGCGTAACTTTGCTTCACTACATTTATTTAACAGCAATAGTCAATAGTTGCTGATTTTATGTACAAATTCAGATTCAATGATAAAATATGATTAAATTATTCTATATTAAAGGCTCCTTTGTAGCTGATTAGATTTACTCATGTTGGAGTTGTTTACACAAAGTCACCATCTACTAACAAGAATGATAAAGTTGTAACACAATAATCTTGTGCACATAAGATTAAAAAAACATATCCACTTTCAGGACCTCCATAATTTTACATGAAAGGGGGCATTTCTCATAATGAGACTATGCCACATTTGAAAGAAGAAATAACTAATTCTTTCTTTTGCATATGAAAAGTTGAATTCATGAGCAGTTAAACCCACCCCCGCTCAATTCAATACACTCAGGGAATTTGCTGCCACAGCCTTACTTGGTCTGGTATGACCAGTAGCTTATGGTGGCTAATTTTAGCTAATGTTTGATATTGCTATGTAATAAATATTAGTGAGTCAGTGCACTGACCTGATAATTTTCTCTGCTTGATTCATGACTCATGATTACATTGTCTCGTTTTGGTTATTTTATACTTTTACTTTTATGTACTTCTACTCAATTGTGAATGCAGGACTTTTACTTGGAACATCGTGGTATTGCTACTGTTCTTTAAGTTAGGGCCTGAATGAAATTCTAATAACATAAAAACATTTTATTGTCCGTTATACTGAAGGTCAAGTCATTTATCACCCCAACAAAATTACCTCCTGGGTCATTCTGAATGTTTGTCGTGTGGGAAGTTATTTCCTTTTTGTTCCTAAGATGCATGTAGGTCATGTTGTTACAATGTCAACCCCTTTTAAACCATCCTCTCCAGTCAAAAGGGGCTGGCTGTGTGTGTGTGTGTGTGTGTGTGTGTGTGTGTGTCTGTTTGCACCTCTGTGAGCAACTGTGTAAGGCTCATTGTCACTGCCTAATATATCACTCGGCATTTAGTGCATTCACCCAGGCAGCTCGTCATGGTAACGGAGTGTCCTGAGCACTCAGAGAAGGAGAAACCACGTGTCTGAGTAGGAGCTGGACAAAACAACCAGTAAAGACAGAGGCCTCCTGCTTGGTTTGATAAGAACGGCAATGAATGACGATACCTGATTTCTACTCATCTTAAAGGACCAGCAGAATTTACTGTGTTCCAACACAGATCTTATTCAAATATTGTTTCCAATCAGTTTTTTGACCTGCAGCTTTAGTTTTGAGAAACGTTGCATTGTAAGGCAGCTCTTGCAAAGCAACATTTAGACCTTTAAAATCCAAAATAAAGCTCAAGGTCCGTTAAGGAGCTGTTCTCGAGCTTTTCAATCATGTAACACGATCTTCGTCAGCAGATAGAGTTTGCTAGTCATGTAAATGTTCAAATTGTTGTTTTTCTGAGCACTTAAGAACTTGTTGTCCATGTTGCCTTAAAAGTTGAGTTTCAAGGTTCATTTCTGACCTTGGAATCAGCTGTTCACAAAGCACCTCACCTCAAGGTCTATTGGGTCCAAGGCAAATTGTACGATCTTCAAGATCTTTAAGTTTTTTTTATGATTTTGCATAGCTACATTCATGCTGGGGAAAAAAGAATTTGTGCAGAGAAAAGTCAAACCTGATAGACTGCAGGCATCGTTTCAACGTTTGATTAAACATTTTAAGACATGGCTGAACCATTACCTCATTTAACTGTGGGGGAATTATATCATAAAATCTTCTCTATTAATAAATGTTACTCGTACTACTATTTCATGACATTTTGATCATCCAGAAAGTGTAGTGAAAGTAAGACTAAGTTGTTTTTAGTTTTTCAGCCTCCAACTCAATAAACCAATTATTTCCACATCACACAGACCAATAGTTGAGACCTGCTGAGGTATTTGTCTCTTGTGTGACAGATCCAACTTCTCTGTCTGGTGTTCACAGTGCAATTCAACTGCGGCTGCAATTCACCACAGCCAGCATCGCCTATAATCAAATGCCAAGGAGCTGTGTTCATGTTTTCCTATAGAGAAAGATATTCTGCAAGAGTAAAAAAGATGGCTGCTGTTTTGTTATCCACACAAAACCGAACCTCTTGATTTTGACGTTTTTGGTCGGGATAGTTTGCATTGAACCGATAAAGAAAAGGGCAGCACATTATTTGAAAAAGGGCTGGTGGTCGTCATGAGAAGGTGCAGCCCAACATGCCCACTTCTCCAACTCTCTCAAAGAAAAGAAAGTTCACGTTTCTTCTCTCATTCCTCCAAGTGTTGACAAAGGCTTAAAAAACCAGCATCTTTCAGCCGGAGCCCAGTCTCAGCCTGGTGCTGTAATTAACAGAGAAAAGAAATGCAGATAGGCCCAGAAGTTTTTTTTGTTCGGGACATTCCTCGATCCTTAGGACAAACTTGGACTTGAAGTTGGTGGAGTTCTGAATTTCTTATTTTACAATGTCACCAATTAGACAGCGTCTCATATAAGAAATAAATAAAAAGGAAGAAAGAGAACGGCAGAAAGAAGCATTTGCATTTGAAAGAAGGCAATGCTGAAATGAAATGGCTGTGGTTTCACACTGAGCATGAACCCGCTCAGCTTGATCAAGATAGAGTCTTTTTGTGGAAAGGGAAGAAATTCAGTGAAGTTCAGTTTCAGTTTCTTTAAGAGATCTTTGTTGATGATTTCTTTCCTTCATCATGTGACATGTGCACCTGTATGTCTGTTTTCCTCCCTGTCTGTCAGTCAATATATATTAAATATATAAAAATAAAAACTAAACAGACCTATTTTTTTATGTGTGTAGATGGAGATGCGTTCCCAGGACCAAGCTCTGATCCGGCAGCTGATGGAGCTTCACTCCGGCATCCAGGAGCTCAAGCAGGAGCTGTCTGAGGAAGAGGAGCAAGAGGAGGAAACGGACGAGGAGGAAGCGGCAGAGGAAGAGGAGGGCAGCTACTGGGACTCTGAGAGCGAACGAGGAAGCGGCAGCGTGTACTCCAGCTCAGGGGAGGTGGGCTTTTCCATTTCCTTCCAGAAAATGCCCCCGCCCCTTCACTCAGGGGTTTTATCGAAGAGGGCATTCAGCAGGAGAAGCTCCGTGCCTTGAAAACTCTATTAGAAGAAATTCAACTTTGGAAGTCTCTCCTCAACTTCCTGATATCCTCTAAAACAGCCAACAAAAACAAGGTGGAGCAAGATACATGTATTTGCCATTTCCCACCATGAGTTCACTTCCCTCTCTGAATGTTCTTTCCAGAGAGAAACCAGACAAGAGGATAAGGGGAGCTGCGGAAAGATAAAAAACAAGCATGTAAATGGTGTCATGTAGGCTTATAATGGCTTTACTGTATTGATGCTTAAACCATTTTAACTTAAATACTCACACAAATTCATAATAAAATGACACTGTAAATGAAAATCCTAAATAAGTGTTAGACAATACACTTATATGCTTTCTTGCAGGGAGTTAGCTTTGCCCAGCATTCATCCAGCTTAGCTTAGCATTAAGACTGGAAACAAAGGGAACAGCTAGCTTGACTCCTTCCAAAGGTTAGCTTGAGATATTGTACAGATTAAAAAAACAAGACATGAGTTAATCAGGGAGCTTTAGAGGTGCTGGTAGGTAGGTTTTGTTGCATTTGGACAGAGCCAGGCTAGCTGTTTGTTTGTTTCTTAGTCTGTATGCTAAGCTAACATTACCGAAAGGTGGTTGTAGCTTCGTATTTTTCAGACAGACATGAGAGTGGTATCTTTCCATCTAACTCTTAACAAGAAAGCAAAGTTTTTCAAAATGTCAAACTATTTCTTTAATTTAGTATATAAGTTGGGTGACAGGGGATAATATAAGTCCTATATTAAACACTGACCTAAAGGCAATCATTGTTGTCTTTTTGTAATATTGTGTGTGTGTGTGTGTGTGTGTGTGTGTGTGTGTGTGTGTGTGTGTGTGTCAGAAACTGAGAGAAAGTTTCCTTTCCTGTGTAGACAACTAGTGATGGTAACAGCAGCTTGAATTTTTCCAAAATTGTACAAATGTTGAGTTTTGAATTTCCTGGTTTATGTAAAATTCAGTTAATAGTCCTCACAGAACTGTGTGTGTGTGTGTGTGTGTGTGTGTGTGTGTGTGTGTGCTGGAAGCTCACTGACCTTTTATGACTGTAACTGCATACAGAATGGATTCAATGCAGCCTGGAGTTCACTGCATCTTTATTGTGCACATCCCGGTGACCGTACGACATTGTTCTTAAACTGTATTGTAAACATCTCTTGGAGAAAGTATTGTTAGGATATCTAAGTTAGTACATTTAATCAACATGTAAATATGTTTAAAAGCATAACTGCGGTCAGATTGTTTGTGTATAGAAAGTATTTGTGAACTGAATAAGCCGGAATTGTTTGGAAGTGAGACGTGGGTGTATTTATTAACCAGAGCTAAACTTCTAGCAGTGCTTCAAACAGGTACTGTACTGCAGTGACACAGTATGCCAGCGCAATAAACACATGAAATCACTGATGGTGCACATTTTATTTTTGTCATATCCCAAAACGTGTCAATATAAAATTGTGACAAATGTGATTTTCTATTTCATTCTTACATTCATAATGTCTTGTTACCGACATAGCAGAGAAACAAAACATGTACAAACAGGTTTCTTCAGCACAAATCTTCATAAGTGCAAAATATCTAAAAAAACAAACAATGCCAGCATCACACAAAAGCAAGCATATTCTCTCCTAATTTTTTCTCTACTTGAGTTACTTTACATGCAACTGGTGTGTATTTTTATCCATGACACACTTTATTACAATGAGCCATTATCACAAGCAAATGCATTCAGTCTTTTCTGTTCAAATTAGAGTTTTCAGTTACATCAGAGCCATTTCCTTGTATGCCATGGGCTCCTGTAAGAGCCCATTTCCACCTGCTCTTCCTCTAAGTCTTCCCCAGAGAAGGGGCTCTCTACTGGGGCCGCTTACTGCTGATCATCCCCCTCTACTTCTACACCTCCGAAACTCTCCCTCCTCAGTCTTTGGATCTCTGTGTTGAGCCCCAGCAGCGTCTGAGCCAGCTGGAGGTCCTGTGAGCGCATCTCCAGCTGCATGACAACAATGAAAGAACTGAATCAGCAGGTTGGAAGCTAGAATGTAGATGCAGAGACACAAAGGTACTGGTCCTTTTCTCCAAATCTTCTCTCCATTAAAGGACATCAATAATAGATAAATCAAAGACATCTGACCGTGACACCTGATAGCAAACTGTTGCAAACTAGAGAGAAAAAACACAAAATGTCAGATCTGTCAGTCAACTTACCAGTTCAGACCTCAGCCAGGTTATTGCTCCATCTATCTGCGCCCTCCGCAGCTCTTCATTTGCTTGGTAACTTCTACCGATGCTGACTGGTCTGACAGTGGGGCCAGAGCCTTGAGGATCTTCTCTGGACTCTCCTGCCGCCTTGAAGGCATGAATCAGTTTGTTTTTAATGTTCTCCAGAACCATGGTCGACAAAGTGTCCTCGCTGTGACTGTCTCGGTCCATGCCGGGAGGGTATGAGTGTGCGGGCAGGTGTTAAAGTGTGCCTCACGTGTTGCCTCCCTGCACTTTCTTTGACAGGTACACGTTCTCATAAAACTTTGGGAATCTTCTCAGTTTTTTCTCTTCCTTTTCACTCCACTAGATTTCCACTTTACGGATTCCTCTCCGAACTGGTCTTCCTCTCTCTGTTCCTTGTGTGAACAGGACTCTGCAAGTCTGTGTGCTTCTGTTCAGCAGCTGCAATCATCCCTTTAGGCTGCCTGGTGTTGAACTGGCTCGTTTTGTCATTGTTACTATGGAGAAACTGCCCTCCGCCTGCATGCCCCTTCTCCTCCTCCTACTCCTCCTCCTCCTCCTTTCGGTAACCCTAATAAGAATGGTGGAAGATCTCGGACAAAGACTATTGTTGCCTCCAAAAAGAGCTGAAAGGACCCCCCCAACCACCGTCACCACTCCCTCCCCCCCTTTTTCTTCCCCCGTTCTCTCTTTCTTTTTCTCAGTCAATCCCGCCCCCATACAATTCTAGTGTGAGAAATGTGTTGTGAGTGAGCTCTCATTTGGACAAAGTCTAAACTTGTGTGTTTGTGTGTGTGTGTGTGTGTGTGCATGTACAGTGCACACAAAATCCATCAAACCCCCAGTGGACTTTTTCAGTGCTTCTGCCTAAATAAGACTTGCTTGGCAGCTTAGGAGACAGGCAGGTTGAGCGAGGAGGGAGACACAGCCTCAGTGTTAGCCGATTCAGAGGCACAAAGGCCAACCTACGGTGAAATATAACCAGCCCCTTTGTGCCAAGTTAAGTCCATTCCCTGTGGGGTTTGTGGGATGGTTTTTGGCGACTGTGAGCAGTTGTTTCCCCCCTGACTTCTGTACGGAGATGAGACAGGGGTCTAGTGTATTACCCTGCCTGACTTATGGGCCTGGCTATGAGAAGTGAGAGGGCACATTTGGAGGGGCCATCACACTCAGTCAAAGCTTTCAAGTGCACAGCTTTTTTTTATATCCCCCCCAAGGCAATTCTTTACTTTGAGGAGATGTTGTGCTCATTTTCAGTGCTGTGTCAAAGAAAACAAAGAGTGAGAAGTGGTGTGTGTGTGTGAGAGAGAGTGAGAGAGAGTGAGACCTTGTGATGTCCAACACCCTATTAAAAAACTCTCAGCCAAGTTCTGCTCCACACATTGACCATTAAATAAATGGCGTTGATTTGCAATTCTGTCATAAGGTAATCTGTAAAGACGGATGGATGAGCATGTCGGAGAGAGAGAGAGAGAGAGAGAGAGAGCACTTGTCAGAGCTCATAAGATGTGAGCTATGACTCTATTTGTGCAGAGGTCTGTGGAGCGTGAGAAGAGGTTGGAGGGATTGGGCCGTCCGTCTTGAAGGTCAAGGAGTCAGGGCGACACGTAACGACAAACAAGCTGCCAAATTCGCAAGCTGGGGGACAGAGGAGTTCTATCTTTCCTTATGTGACTTTGTACAGTTTTGGAGAAATCGGGTTGGCGTTTACTAATTTGTTTTGGGATGTAAAACGTAACTGTTGCTTCTTTTTACTACATAGTTTTGAGTGAAGGTACTGCACAAAAGTCGCAGGGAGGTGGACACTGGACACGAACTTGGACACTGGAGCCCCAGCCTGTTTGTGTGTGTGTTTTGTTTAAGGTTAAGGAAAGATTGTGGTTTTAGTTAAATGTTAATAAATAGTGATTCAAGTCACTACCTGACATTTTCTGTATTAAACCAGGCCATGATCTTTCCCTAACCTTAACAAAGTGCTGCTATTGCCTAAACATCAAGATAACTCAAAGTGGAATACAGTAGAACATAAAAGTACCACAAGATGGTGAGAAAAGCAACACATTTCATAGAAATGAATCATCCAGTCTCTTTCTTGAAATATATGAGAATTGAGAAGGTATGTTTGTCAAAGAGAGGGTAAGATTTGGATAAATTGCTTCTGAAGAGGGAGACATTCTGGATTTCTTAATTGGGCCCTTTTAGCCCAAGAGGGTAAAATGAGGAAATACACTTGAAGTAATTTCTGTAGACTAAATATAAAGTCACAAGTCACTACTGTTAAAGTTAAGTTACAAATCGTTTTTTGATTTTCAAGTCAAGTCTAAAGTCAAATCAGATTTATCAGATTTATAATCGAGTCTGCCTCAAGCCAAAGTCACTTAATTTCATGTGATGATAATAATAATAATAACTTTTATTTATACAGCACCTTTAAAAACACAGTTTACAAAGTGGTTCAACAGACAAAGCAAAAGCAGGATATGCTTTTGGGGGTGATGTGACGCCTTTTTTAAAAACCATTTTGAGGAAAAAGAGTGACTTTTGGTTTGTACCAGATAAGAGGGAGTTACAATAGTCGAGTTTGGAGAAAATGAGTGCATGAATGACTTTTTCCAGGTCAGAGTGATGATGACGTAGTGGCTAAATTAAAAGTTAGATAAACTAGGAACTATCCAGTCACAATAAAGTATATCAAAGTAAACTGTTTTTCCTATAATCTACCCTTGAGCTTTCCCTTTGGGAGAAAGATACCTCTTTTTCAGATTTAACCTGAAGCACAATTTTGCTTATATTTTCAAAGAAAAGTTAAAAAACATGTATTTATTATATCTCCAGGAGAAGGAAGCACAAGGTTAGATTCTAGGTATATTTTATGAAAAATGTATTGTATTAATACACTGGAAGTTTTGAGCCTCATTGTATAAATGTAATTAATGTAATTACACAAATGGATAACCATTTTTGTCTTAAAAATAAACTATTATTTGTATTACTTACTATTCTATTTAAGCTTACGAGTGTTTATCCAACACAATCTGGTGATTTTCCACTCCACTGAAGAGCCTCCACTTCACCATTTTGCAGCTGACATTTCAAATGACTTTTATCTAAATTCAGTGCCAACGGGATCACCTGTTGTATCTGATTGGTGCGTCACTTTCCCGCCCACTTTGCTGCCTCCTAGTGGCTGTTTCAGGTGTCTGCACAACGTCACAGGAACAGTCTTGCAGTCTTGCTTTAACACGAAACGTGCAAACTCTTAAAATGGTATGATGTTGTGTTTTTGTGCATCAACGTGTGACTCCCAACTGAAGAAAATAGGACACACAGGGAAAACATTTTGTGTCCACTCTGCTCGTTCAGAGTGGAGCTAAACTGCTGTCTTTGTAGCTTCACCCTCATATTTGTGTTCTTGTCCAGAAAACAGCTGTGGAGGGTTGAGCATCAGCATTAGACTGAACCTGGAACAATGGTAGAATGTAACTAAATACATTTACGCAAGTACTTTACTTAAATGTGAGGTACTTGTATTTCTGTCTCATACTGCCACTTTAAACTTCTAATGCACCACTATCATTTAGTCATTTTTCATTTCATGGTTCCAGCTTCTCAAGTGTTTTTGGATCCTTCTCAAGCATTTGCTGCTTTTCCTTTTAATTGTGTACTTTTTATTGAAAAAAAACCCCAATATTTCCTGAATGTCTACAAACCAAACAATCGATTAATGGAGAAAATAATAAGTAGACGAATCCATAATTTGTTCCAAAAAACAAAACAATTATTTTAAAAAAAAACAGATGTAAAAGAGAGCAAGTCAAAACAAAACTGAAAACTGAAAACTCTTACTGAGTTGAGTTGAGCTGATGATTTAAAAGACCAACTACTTCACTACTTTATACTTTATATATATATATATATATTTGATTTATTTATTTATTTTTACTTGACAGCTATAGTTGGTTAAGTTGCAGATTCATATTTTAAATACAAAGCATACTCAGCTTTAAAGATATGATTCATTGCTACTACCCAATAGTAGGCCTAATAGTTAGCCTACAGTTAAGTCCACCTCAATTAGCAACAACATTAAAATAGGCTCCTTTATGTATACTATATACTATACTATAAGTATATATACTGTTATTTTCATTATAACGTAAGACTCTGAAAAGTATCATTCTGCAAAATTGTACTTAAACCTTTTTGTAGTACTACTTTAGTTAATATTTGGGGATAGGAGTAGGATTTTCAAACTGTGGTACTAATACCTTTGGCTGAGCATCCCTCCCTGTCTCCTACATCAGCACCGCTCCGCATCCTGTTGAGGGGTTCAAACCGTCCGGTCTGGCCGGGTGGGGAGGGGGGCGCCATCTTGTTTGTTTTAGTCGGAGGAGGGGTGGATAAACAGCCACCAGCAGCAGCGGCGACACCACGGCCGGCAAAACGAGACAAGCACGACACGGCTAACCGGTGAGTCGTTTACGTTTGTCATTCATTTTTGACGTGGACGTAAAATCCTGTCAATTAAATGTGTCGCAGAAAACAGAACGCGCGCTAGCTCCGCGGTGCTCAGGTTCTGGATGACAGTGGCTAACGCTAGCTTGTCCGCATCATCACCTGTTGTGATGCACGGAAGAGAGTCGACGGTCAATGCGGTTTAACTGTTACGTGCAACCTTAGAAAAGCCTGTCCGCTTTTTACAAACCTGCTGGACGTTTAGCCGTGTGTAAGGTTACTGACATTGTGTTTTGTACTGATAAAGAATTGTCTTAAGAGTCAAATATCTGAGTTTGCTGTGGCAGGTGCAGGTGCATTATAGTGCTGCAGATATACCATTTTACTTCACTACCTGACAAGAGCTCAAGCATGTCCATTCATCACGTTAAGACCACAAATGACCACAGTAAAATGTAAATTGACAGGCATCCAGTGGAGGAAGAAGTACTCAGGTTTTTTACTTAAGTAAAAGTACAAAACTATTAGCATCAAAATGTACTTAAAGTACCAAAAGTAAAAGTACTCATCTCAGTTCAAGGTCTGTTTCCTTGCTTGTTCTGGAGCTTTCAACCACATCCCACAGTCTTAATCAGCAGATGGAGTTGCTCAGTTAGCAAACGCTTTATTTCGCAGATCCATAATCTCCCAAATAATTTCTCAGTGATTTACAAAGTGTTTCCTGAAAAGAACAATGTGATTTGTTACTAGTTATAGGGAGAATAAGCACGTCCTTGAAAGAAAAGCACCATTCAAAACCAAGTAATTGTTGATTTATTGTTAATGTTGTGATTGGGAACTTTATTGTTTATATAGCCTGCAGTATGTTTGTTGAGCTGTATGCACCCTTGTCAAATTAAAGATTTTAGCTGACCTGTTTAACTGAATAAAAGATTCTCTAAGATTATGCATCTTTCTAAGGAAACTTTTTGCAAACCATTATCAAAATGTTCAGAAATAATTCAGAATAAACCGTTACCATCAGTTCTCATGGACCTGTAGATGTAAAAACGTCCATGTTGGCTTAAAAGTTGAGCATGAGTTTGTTTTCAAGCTCGTTTACTCATTTTAATTCTCAATTACTTAGCTTTTTAAACAGCTGTTTTCAATTGCAAAAAACAGAACTGTAAAGCTCAAAAAACGTAACAAATGCTACATAAAAAGACTACATTGTTTCTCCCGTTGTGTGTTGTTTCTTCTCTCCAGGACGACGCCTCCCCTTTTCCCCTTTCCCTTGTGGTTGAGAAGGCGCTGAGACGATGTTTTATGCCCACTTTGTGCTCAGCAAACGTGGGCCGCTGGCCAAAATCTGGCTAGCGGCCCACTGGGACAAGAAGCTGACCAAGGCACATGTGTTTGAGTGCAATCTGGAGAGCAGCGTGGAGAGCATCATCTCACCCAAGGTAGCTTCCCAGGGTCTTCACTTTCACATTCCCCAGTCACTCTCTCGCAGGAGACGGTGGTTTTAATGGGCCTTATTTTGTTGCTGGTGTGGATCTACAACCTTTCTATAATCCTTATAGTCTTTCTATAATTACCAGGTTCTTTTTGGGAAATAATTTAAAACGTAATATTTTGAGTTTTGTGCCTGCTAATACATCATTTGGGGTTGATTGAATATCTTAAATAACTAACCTAAAGTTGCAGCCCTAGTGTCATTATCACATACTTGATGCTGTGACACCATTGATGAGACCACGTGATACATTTTATCGACAGGCTGATCAAAGACAGATCAAGACAGACTGATTTGGTACAGGGGTGGAAGTTTGGAGCATTGAAACAAAGTTAATATAAAAAGCTGCAGATTTATTCCACAGTATCATCACTGATCATTTCTTCACGTACCTTTTTAAAAAATGATTTACAGGTGAAAATGGCTTTACGGACGTCAGGGCATCTGCTGCTGGGGGTGGTGAGGATCTACCACAGGAAGGCCAAGTACCTGCTGGCAGATTGTAACGAGGCCTTCATCAAGATCAAGATGGCGTTCAGACCAGGTCGGGGACAAAATAAAGAACTTATGATTCAAAACTGGGCTTTTTTCAGCTTTCTTCTAGTTGTCCATTTTCCACTCAGCGTCAGTCAGAGATTCAAACCTTGAGCCATGAGAAAAATGATATTCCAGTTCGTTAATGTTCTTGCTTTATCTATGGAAGTGCAAATTAATCAGACACTCGTAAACAAATGGCACACATAAAATTAATGAATATTTTCTACAGTGTACTTATGACATTGTACAGAGTTTATACACATTTACACCTTAACATGCGTGCAGCAAGTTGGGTCTTAAAGAAACAGAAAACGCATGTCTGTACATCGACATGCGATGCTTATAGTGTACAAACACTTAATGATTCCTTCACCTTCCAGCTATATATGTAAAAAAAAAAAATCTAATGTAATCAGATATTTTGTCAAAATTAGATATTAAATTGTTCTCAGTTTCCTGTACTTTTCCACCCATCTTAGGACCTTTCTTAAAACTGCTTGTATTTATATATTTATGTACATATTATAGCCTGGTTCATCGCTGCCACTTGAGGTATGCCACATGCCGTTACTTATTTCCCGCATTGTGGTGTTTCAGGTGTGGTGGATCTTCCAGAGGAGAACAGAGAAGCGGCCTACAATGCCATCACGCTGCCCGAGGAGTTCCATGATTTCGATCAGCCGCTACCAGACCTAGAGTGAGTCGTCTGTCGGCCTGCCGCATCCTGAGAGGGCATTAGGTAGAGATACACCAGAAACAAAGTTGAAATTGTGCAAAAAAATTTTTTTATATATATATTATTAGATAGACAGCAGTAGAGAGGTGACAGGAACAAAGTGGAGGGTGATGAAGGAATTGACATGCAACAAAGGTCACGTCAGCATGGGCTTTGCGGTTTATACTTTTTACAATTTGTCCATGCGTTTCTAGTATATTTCTGCCTGCCTGTGTTACGATGGCTCTCGCTCTCACTCTCGCTCCACCACCACAAGCGCTCAAACGCAAGATAGATATTGTATTGACCGCGCGGTGTGTTTTGTACAGTGACATTGACGTTGCTCAGCAGTTCAACTTGAACCAGAGCAGAGTGGAGGAGATCACCATGCGAGAGGAGGTGGGCAACCTCAACCTGCTCCAGGACAATGACTTCGGTAGGCA
>JAVQJD010011694.1:0-15975 GCA_036023655.1 Nannoperca australis
TGTCTTGACTCTATTTTCTATTCATTTCACAACGTATGGTGGTGAATAAGTGTGACTTTTCATGGAAAACACAAAATTGTTTGGGTGACCCCAAACTTTTGAACGGTAGTGTACACAAAACAACTCTAGGGCATCGGCATGCGTCGATTGAAAATGATAAAATGTTTAGTAACCTACATTTGTTTTGTCACAAATATGAAATAGACAATGCATATAGTTCTTGCTAGCCAAACCTTTATTGCCCCCAACCAACTGTAAATTAGGGTGATGCAAAACACAATTTGTCTTATGTTTGCAGTGTTACAACTAACGCCACACCTGCTAAAAGCCAAAAAACGTAATTCGACTGCCACTGTTAAAATATAAAAAATGTGTACTTTGAGCACACTAGTGAGCTAAAAGCCTATCAACTTTACAAACTAAATTAGCAGAGGACGAGCTGTAAGTAAAATTTTTGTGTCGATTGACGATTTCTTGCACTGTCTGCTGATTCAGTTGCGAGCTGTTATTAATAAACAAAAGCAATCCCACGCAAACTTGTAGTTCTCCCGTCTCTCCCTTCTTTGCTGCAGGCGTTGTCTGGCAGCGAAACAAGCCCGGGAAAATTCTGCCTTGTTCTCAGCTCAAAAGATGCTCCTAGTACAAGTTTCACTAACTTAATACTTTTCTGTTGTTGAGTGAACTCGTGAAAGTTTATTCAAAATGTATATATTAATAAGTTAAAACAATTTTCTTCATTTTCATTTTGTCAGACTTCTTAAAATAAGTTATCAACTCACTAATACCTGTACATGTAACAAACTTAATTATTCATGCTGAAAATGGGTTTTGTTTTAAGCTTTAGTTACTAACCCCATGAATCATTTCTTAGAGTGCAGAAAACAATAAAAAAACACAATTAGCAGGTTTGGTAGGGGTGTTTTTTTAAGGTACTAGTGAGACAAAAACAAATTGAGTTTAATCGGCTAATCACATGCCAATTTAAAATAGTATGAGATAAGATTCTACAAATTAGGAAAGTTATCACGGTGACAATCAGTTTATTCTCTGTTGCGATGATTGCCAGATAAACGAGAGGAATGGACCAGTGTTTTGGGGCCAGTGAATTTACTATGATAAAATGAATTACTGTTGTTTTAACTAGCAATTTTAGTTCAATGTTTTAATTTGTTTTAGTTTTTCAGATTTGTAATCTTCCTTCTTTGCATGCTGGATGAGATTTGTCCGATCCACACATCTAGGGCACCTCCCCTGCCCCACCCCTAAACTTCCTCCAGAGCATGAATTAATACAATACACTGCTTTGAACAAAAAAAGGTATTATAATTTGTAAGGTGTTGTAATGTTGACATTAGAATACACAGAGGCCAGTGTTTTTTTTTCTTGATTTATTTACCATAAACATCTGAGCATATTTTTTGCAGTAGGCCTACTTGAATTTTGAAAATGCCCATCATATGTTTTATGAGGTGAATCATTAAACTAAACTTTAGTATATCAGTGTGCTGTACATTCAATGAAATCCAGGCCATCTCAGCATCTGTTGTTTGATTTAAGAATGTGATAGGCTGAAAATATAGAAATATAATTTTATGCCTGTGGTCTTTATTAGGGCGTTTTTACTTTCAGAAATGCAAACCAGTGAAGCCTACAAGCACTATTTATCATTAAAAGCATTAACTCCATATGTGTTTTTCCCATCTTGGCTGACTTTCAGACAGTGGTATCTCACTAAAAGAGAGAGAGAGACTTTGAGGATAAGAGGAACCACACCATTGACCCTACTGATATTTCTCTTTCACTCAACAATCCATCTTTCCTCTCAGTGAGAGGCTGACATGAATTTGATGTGCCTGCACATGGTTTCCATTTCCCCTTCCCTCTTTAGCTCCAAACCTCCCATTGTAATCTTCCTTGTCACCATAATCATGCCTTTTTCTGCTACTCGGATCTCCTATTTCACAAAAAGTCCTTTGAACCTTACAATAAAATATAGTAAATAGTTTGTCATTGTCTTTCAAAATGACCCATGAGCATTTTCTAATCTGATCAGCAGGATGACATCTTGTGTCTGAAGGTTTTAAAATGCATATGACTATTACAAAAATGATTCATATGACTGTTGCTGATCTGCCATAATATGGTAGGTAAAGGAACAATAACCACTTCGGTTGGGTTAGGGAAAGATGGTGGTTTGGATTAAAAAGAAAAACTTGGTAGGTTCATTGTCTATCATGATTATAGTTGAAAAAAAACATTATTAACTGATTGTTGCCAAAACACCCTCCTTGGTCACATGCCATTTCTGCACTATAAATCCTCACTCCATTTCCCATTTTACTCCTATTATCTGCACGACAGATGAATTCAAGCATGAGTTTTGTGTGGGGTGTGATCTTCAGCTGGGAGTTCACCTATGTTGGAGTGGGTATGGAAGGTTGGCCAATAGAAACAGTGATGCACTAGAAATGGAAATGGGAAGTTATTATTCTATTTTCATCATGTTTAATATCAACCCTACCTCATGGAAATTACAAATTTGCAACAGCAAATATGTCTTAAGGAAAACGTAGTGCTGCCCTAATTACATTTTTTAATCCACATAACTAGGAGCATAACATGTTTGGCTGGTCAGTAAAATGTATACTAACATTGTATTTGTTTCTCTACAGTATGCACTTTTGAAATACAATATGTACTTGAGACACCTAAATCATTTTTTACGTGTACATTTTTTATGGTCATGTTTAGACAGACATAATTTGGGTTACGATTAAGGAAAGATCAGGACTTCTACAATGGCACAAGACAGGATGTGTTTACTGTATTAACATGTAATCCAAAGCACAATCTTTCCTAACGCCCAAGCCATAGTCTCCACTATCATAAATCCACTAGGCTCTCCGGAAGGCTGATGTGATAGTACCTTTAAAAGGTTTTGTGACAGTAAAAAAAACCTTTTCACTTCCACCCATCTTTACTTGCATCTTCATCTTTGATCCAAACCAAATCCCCATCTCTATCTTTGGGCCTCTTCCAATCCGCTGCTTCCAATTTTCTCCATCCTTTCTGACCTCTTTCATTTTAATTCCTCTATCCATCCCTTTCTCTTCCTCTGTTGAAGTTTATGGGTCCTGTAGTCTGCTCCATCCCTCTCTTACTATCTCTCTTTCCACCCTTAATGGGATATGTAAGCCAGACCTGACAGTGTGTGGTAACACAGAAGGCAGCTTAGAGCCCCCAAACACACCAACCCGTCAATCTCGCTAACTCAATACAGGCAGATCCTCAGATCGACAGAGCGATACAACAGGGAAACTAGGTCATATTTGGGACCATAGCGGGGTTATTATGGAACCAATATACACTAATATTGTTATCCTTCAGGCAGGCAGATGCAGATCTGCATGGCGAAAGTGCGATCTGACAGTTTGACATGAAGAGGAGAAAATGAGAAGAGCCGAGTCCCCAAAGTGAAATGGATATTGTTCGCCTCCATGATACAAAGCTGAGCCTGTCTTTGTAGGTTATGTAACACAAGGTCAACTGTGGTCCATTTGGCCTCGGTAAACAGGTTGTGTTGAACATGGAGGCATTGATCATCTAAATCTATCTATCTAAATCATATATCTAGACTACGACACTGCAACACACTAGCTAGCTGTCTCTCTGTCATGGGTCCAGTTGCGATGACAACAAATGTCAACACAGTCAAAACTCACAGCAACAGGTAGTTTAACCTCTTTGTACCTAAGCCCCCAGGAAGTTTGCCAGGCTTTGAAGACAATTTGACATAGTGGCCAAACAATGTAATACCCCTTTACGTCACATGAGACACACTGGCCCCAAAACACTTTTTCCCTAGACTTACTTTGTGAAAGAGACGTCTGTACACGAGCAGATAATAACTAGCCAGTACAAACACTTGAATAGCCTTTATTTAAATCATTATGTCCTAAAAGTTGTAAAATGCATTAATAACCGAATCCAAAGTTATAGAGTCACTGCCATTCATGTGAGTGAGCCTGAGACGGAATGGTTTGGAGGCGGGGTTAAAGGAAACTCTGGTGCGCTTGCTCTATGGGCCAAGAATGCAGAAGCTATGTGGAAGAGTCTGCGACTTTTGGCTTTATGCGCCACTTAGCAGCTTTCATAGGAATGAACGGGCCTCGCCTCCGACGCTGTATCCAGTGCGCTTTATACATCCATGTCCAACAATGTTGGCCGTCAGCTGCCAGTGTGGCTGTTGGTGACCATTTTAATTACCAGGTATCCTACAAACCAATGCAGACAGCATGGACATCATTGTTACCACAGATTCATGCCCCCTGGATAACAGTAATGTAGGAGCCGCTATTATGGCAGAAAAAACAATAAAACTTACATTTCATCTTTTTGGTTATTACAGTTTTGACCAAATAACTTCAAAAGTCGAAATGAACACCAAGATTATATATGCTGATTTATTAACAAACAATAATTTTGCTAATGCCCTGACAAACAGTGTAACTTTGCTTTCCCATGAGTATTTTGTCTCTGGCTAACATGGTTCCACTGGTTTAACCATGGGATTCATTACAAGGCTGCTTTCTCAAAATACTCATGCACTGTTGTGTCTATTTTTCTTAGTGCTCCACATTTATTGTACACTTGGTGCCATCCTCTTTCCGTCACATCATTTCCTACGCTATCCTTCTCACAGTTTCTATCTGTACCAAATGTTATGAGGGATGCCAAGCGAGACAGTTTGACTTTGATTTCGTAAACATGGTCTATGTGTTACGGAGGAAAATTGATTTGACCGTGACCGGAAGGTAATTCACCTCAAATGTCATCTTTGAGTCAGGTTACAGTTGTGGGGGAGCAGGCCTGGAGGTTTGTGTTATTTCTGTGTTTTTTAAAAAGCTTCTATGTTCATCAGATAACCAATACTCTCTCACTCTCTTACTTTGGCTCTCTCTTTCCTTTCTGTTACGGTCTCAAGCTTAGTTTTACACACACAAGCAAACCTCTATATCTGGTGTAGTAAATAGACCATGGCTTCCTAAAAGTCGAAGATTATCACACAGAGACAAATTAGAGTGCAGAGCCTATTTGGATTTTCTTGCATGCACACATGAATACACACACAAACACAAATGGTTTCCTCTTTGACACATGGCTTGTTGAACAGTTGTTGACCATGCTTCTCTGATGCCAGACTGAAACAAAACTGCACACAGTCTCACTAACAAGCTGCTTTATCAGAATACAAAGCTAAAAAACGTAATATCAAATCCTTCAGTTGTGTAATGTCTATATCAATCTTTTGCATGGATAACACGAAATTCCCCTGAAAAAAATAGAATTTTTGTACAAACCTTATTGCTAACATTACATGGTTGGCAGTAGGCTACACTCTTTGATAGCACCATGGTATATTTAGCCTGTATAGAAAACTTGAATTTGAGTAGTAAAAAAAAAATCTGAAGTTTGAATCAGTACAGTTTAGTCCTGTTAAAAAGTCCTTAAATGTCTGTCTAAGCATCCTCCACGGTCAGTTTTAACCAAGTGGGAAATCTGAGGTTGCTTTTCTGACAGTTTCATGCTCTGAACAAACTGCCTTTAAGGTCAAAGGATTAAGTCGAGACTTGACTTAGCTTGTTTCACACATAGGAATTTACAACACAGGTATTGATTTAACATTTTACACCATTTTGTTACATTGCTCACAGATTTGACGTTTTATCAGTCTTCTGTTTCTTGATTTTTCTATTTAAAGATGTTTATGATTTTATAGCAAACAAAATACATTTATCAAGGTTTATTACAAGGATTACATATCTTTCTCATGCACTACTAGTATACAATGGCTACTGCAGCCTTTACTTTGATGACACATACACAAATTAAACTTTTCTTTATTGGTAGTCAAGTTTGAGTTTAATAACAGAAATTACATGCAACCAGCTGGTCATAATACATGTATTACACATATTAAATATAAATTAAATTTAACAACAATACCAGCAAACCACCCAGAAATAACACAAGACTTTGGCATTTATAAAGATGTGTTCATCTGTGTAACACATGTACCATATCACACCTCCATCTCCACCTCAGAGACCAAAGCACTTAAAAATTTCTCTCATCCACCCATTCCCTCATGCTTTACCTCCTAATACGCCCCACTTAATAAATCTCTGTCCTTCTCAGAAAGTGCTACACATCATCTCTCCACCCTTTTCTAGCTCATCGCATCATTGCAGAGGACAATTCTATCCTAATTTTACTTACTACAGGAAACATGCTGATGATGAGACCAGCCCTGGAACCACAATCAACATGATACCCAAAGGGCCCAAATTACAGTAACCACAACTCTAGTGCTAGTCCAATTGCAGAATTGACTTGTAGACTTCTTTTAAATCTCACACAATTTCCTAATTCTCAATCCAGACTGTTATTTCTGGCTATTTGCCAGTCAGAGTGAATCATTTTGGGCTGGTTTCCCACAAGAGGTGGGTGGGATCTTAGCTTTACCTCTATGCAGATATGGGTCTGAATAGTTCTAAACAAATTGCAAAACTCATGTGTGCATTAGTTTATAATGCATGATCAGCGAGCGTTGTTTCATTTTTTCTTTGTTTCCTCTGCAGAGATGAGGGAGATTGCTGACCAGATACTGATCATAAACCACAGACCCACACAGAAGTTGTGGTCAGAGTACTTTTCAAAGGGATGTCTGCAAAACTACTTTCAGTGAGAGTCTAAAACACCAAACGGCCAACAGGCTACTGACACCAAGCTCTCTGGAGACCTTTGTGTCTGCGACTTGTTGTGTTTGGGTGCGCGGTTGACACCTCTGGTCAATATCAGTCTCAGTCTCTCTTTCTCACAAACATTTATCTTCCTGGCTGTCTTCTCTTAACCTTATTTTAGCAGCCCAGCCCAGTCCAGAGCCAGGCCAGGCCAGGCCAAACAATCAAACAGTTTAAACCTCTTTATCTCCTATTACTGTCCTTATCACAGTTGACTGCTGGCTCAGACCGCAAGCCTTACAGCTGGCTCTGCTGATGAAACTGTTTTTCCTACAAGCCACCCTTGGCCTATGATTGCATCTTTTGTTTTATCATATCATTTGTGTGTTTTTCTAACATCTGCATCATGTTCTCAATAGGAACTGTGTCAGATGATTAGTTTGTTGGATAAATGTATCATTTGTTGAGCAGATTGTCAACATTTTGAACCCCCAAAATTGCCTAAAGAAATCTAATTAGACAACCATCGCCCTTAACCAAGGCCTTCAAATGACAATCAACCAAAATATAGGTAATACTGACTAGTTATTAAGAACTATTAAAAGCTATTCCTGTGTAGGAGGGGATTTCAGCTGGGAGCTTTGATATTTTCCTGGCAAGGAAAAACAGACCCACCCTGCCTGTCTTTAACCCAACAATAACCTCGCTAAACCATTCTCTGTTGTCTGCTGCGGTTATCCTAACCTACATCTGCCAGTCAACAACTACAAGAGGTTGCCATGGAACCTCCATCTACAGTACCCCCAGCTCCTCCCTGTGCACACATCTTAAACTTGGTGCCTTAATATTGTTTGCAAAAACCCTTGTCTCATCCTTTCTGTTAATTGAAAATTCCACAAAAGAGGTAAAAGAATAAAGGATACATTTGTGCACAAAACCTACATATAAATGAGTCTGGCAAATTCACTGACAAGCTGGTTGTCTTACAGGGTGTGGTGCTACTCCTTCAACAACCTGGACTAAATGTGTGTGTGTATGTTGCTGTCTGGCCAACATATGTAGAGGTCTGGCAAAGAGATACTCACCAGGGTGTTCCTCCTGGATAACTGTGAGAAAATCTAAAGGGCTGGAGAGAGACAGTGTTTCTCAAACTGTAGGTCACGTCAGGACCTGGGCTCTGACAGCTTCTGCTTGTATCCAAGCTTTGATTTACATGGGAATGGTGCTCAAGGACACTTCAGCAGGGCGGACGATCAGGCCTGTTGAAGAGCAAGGCTTGAACCTTTATGATGGGTTGCATAATAGCTTTTTTTAAAGGCTACGATTTGAGGAACTTTTAGTTGGTGGCTGGCTAGATATGAAAATCTCTTGGATGGCTTGATGTGTAGCAAAAATCTGACAAATCATTTGATGATATATATACAGTATGTATTGGAGGTTTTAGGATCAAAATATTTCCACTGAACACATTGTCTGTTTAAAACTTGAAAAATCCTCACAGACACCTCTGTTACAAAACCACACGTAGAGCTTAACATTATTTGGACTCCCATTTTGGAACCAACACATAAAGTTAAACATCAAAAGTATAGTTTGACATTTTGGGAAATAAGATTCCCTGCTGAGAGTAGACAAGACTTTAGCTAATCTAATCGTCTTCTGGCTTTTTACTTTATATTTAACAAACACATTTAAAAGTGGTATTGATCTTGATCTCAAAATATTGAACTATTCCTTAAAATTTTAGGGTAAAAGCTTGGTTTAAGAGTTAACATTAGGGTAAGGGTTGTGTTTAGGTCATGTTAAATATTCAAGGAAAGATCGTAAGTCAATGTGACAAAGTGACAAAAACAAGTGTGTTTTTGTTTGTATGTGTGTGTGTGTGTGTGTGTGTGTGTCCAGCGTAAGTGTACTGTTGGTCCATAACCTTAGAGTTGGGTGGACGTGAGCTGTGTGCACACAATGATTGCACAATCTGTCATTGTGTGTGTTTGGCCATCTCGGCACATATCCTGCTCCCATTTGTTTTTTATTGATTCTCATTACTGACTTGTATTGTTGGAAGCATTTTTGAGCAGATCTGTTATTACCAAAAAGCTGTGTGTTTGTTCCGATTGATGAGACTGTGGGAAGTAAACCACTGAACATATGGAAAAGGGCATGGATGAGGTGTTAGTGTAACACATGGTGTTTATGCCAGGAATATAGTATAGTGTAAATTTTCTGCTGCTGTAAACCATTGATTCAATTCAATTCAATTTTATTTATATAGCGCCATATCATAACAGTTATCTCAGGGCACTCAATCAGCCTAGGCCTATAGCAGCATAACTAAGGGGTGCCTCAGGGGTCACCTGAGTCAGCCCTACTATAAGCTTTATCAAAGAGGAAAGTCTTAAGCCTGCTGTTGAATGTGAGGAGGGTGTCTGCCTCCTGTAAACAAACTGGCTTTCAATGTGAGAAGGATCTTAAATTCTATTCTGCATTTTACAGGGAGCCAGTGTAGAGAAGCTAATAGTGGAGAAACATGATCCCTTTTCCTGGTTCTTGTCAGTAAACGTGCTGCAGCTTTCTGCAGAGTCTTAAGGGACTTATTGGTGCAGCCCGATAATATGGAGATCAAGATTCCTTACAGTGTCGCTGGAGGCCAGGGCAGTATCTCTTGAAACATAATATGTTGTATGGGGTTTTTGAACCAAAACTACTTTCTACTGATCCACTTCTGTGGATTTTATTATGTATATCATAAAGATTGTGTTTGTAAATTTGGCCCTCAGCTCCCACAGTGGCCCCCAGTGGACTTGGAGGAGGAGGAGGAGACCGCAATGAACTAATTATTACCTGGACGGTGAGTGGATGACTCAGACTGTGTATCTTCCTGTGTGTATCTGTACGTATTATATTGTATAGCATACAGTGCTGCAGCATAATTAAAATGATTTCAATTTCAGTATTTCCGTAATCTAATCTTTTGTTGATCTTTTGATCAACAAAAGATCAACAATCCTTTGTTGATGTTGCTCACATTTATATCGGCTTTTTTCTTATCCCACCTATAACCTTACAAAGCTGTAATTTATTGCTAATTCACATCTAGTGGCACACAGTGGTGATTTATTAGTAGTAAAAGTGGTGGTCTTGCGAGAAAAAAATAACAAAAGACGAATGGTCATACACGAAGTAGCAGAGGCCCAGGTGTCCTGACCTTTAGTCTTTATTATAGATCAAAATCACTAGATTCTACACTTCCCAATATGCTACTCAATAGCGTCTTTCAGTAGTTGTGGCAAGTTATGTCACTTGAGTAATCTACATGTCAAATTTACATGTGATTACAGCATCTTAAAGCATTGATGTCTACCCCTGTGATTTTTAAATACTTCCACTAGGAGTCCCTGGGTTTACATTTTTTCAAGTCTATCTTAAAACAGTACTCACATGTAAATTTTAAATAGTTTTTTCTTACTGTAATCATAAAGAGATCTCTTCCTATGCACTTCCACTGTAAGTGATGTTAGGGGAAAAAATCTATTTTAAGTGCAAAATTCCTTTTTTGTGTTTCACAGTTAGTGTTTTCTTGCTGAGCAGCAGTGCAGGGATAGTAGTAAGAAGGTTTGGTCTAACATTGCATTTTTGCACAGAATGAGACTGTGGATTTTGTTCCCAATCACTTATGTTGGAAGCACATTACAGTATGAACGGTTTTTCTTGATGGCCTGTATGGGCAAGGAATGTTTACAGGCAGCAAAACCTGTTTATATCGGCTCCTGACTATCGTTTTAAGACAGACTTGAAAATTTTGAACCTATCCTTAAAGAAACGTGCACAAAGGATAGAAGATGTCTGACAGCCCTTAGCTTTCACACACACACACACACACACACACACACACAAACACTTGGAAGCTGTGTCAGAAGTTAGAATCCATTTGTCTTTGTAGAGGTTTTAATTTTCTGCTGAACCTTCCAGCCCATGGCCAGAGAGTACCAGAATGGTGATGGCTTTGGCTACGTGCTGGCATTCCGGAAGAAAGACACATTTGCTTGGACAGTGGTGCGTATTCCTCACGTGGAGTCGTCCCGATATGTTTTCTTCAACGACAGCCTGACACCGTACAGGCCCTTCGAGGTGAGGATCAAAGCTTATAATCGCAGAGGAGACGGTCCTTTCAGCCAGATCGCTGTAGTCTACTCTGCAGAGGAAGGTGAGTCACTGCAAAATAAACTGAGTTTAAAAAAAAAAAAAAGATAAATACAGAAATACTAACTCCTTTTGTGTACGAGTTAATCATTTTGGGTGGGCTGCACAAATAATTTCTATTTGGGAAACATTTACTGGCAAATATTTAGCACTACTGCCCAGCAGTTTCAGTGATTTTTATTGTCATTGATTGTTATACAAGAAAATGTATAACAACACAAACAGGACCATAATAATAATAATAATAATTTAATGATGCATAAGGAGGTCCATAAACACAAGGCCTCAGGAGGTAGAGCGGGATGTCCACAAATCACGAAGTTGGCAATTCGCTCCCCACGGATATGGATAGTCCATAATTAATGAGTTGGTGTGCCAGATTTTTAGATGTTATATTGAGATTAGACATATGTTATCTCAATCTGGCTTCTCGCTCAAATCCTGTAACTCCAAGTTCCATAATGATGGAACTGGAAGTGACTTTACAATACATTCAATAAGCTTATTGTAGATGACAGAGACTGAACATCAATAATGATTTTATTTCTGTCCGATGTATATTATTGTTACTTTAGTAAAATAGGTCGAGACAAATTAGCGTACAGTGGAAGAGGGCTAGCAGTAAGGTAAATTACGAGAAATGTGTCATGAAAGGTTTGAAACACACCTACTGTTTCCAACTGCAGTATCTGCAGTCACCACTAGAGGGCAACCACAACTTTGAGTAGACTACAGTAGTTGACTACAGTCAGCTCACTTCTGAATTCACATGGTTGTCAGTTTGTACCTCGGTTTATAAAATATCAAGGCACAGTGTACTTCATGAAGTATGTTTCATATTCTGACCTCTCGCCAACTTCTCACAGAGCCAACAGTGGGACCCTCAAACATCAACGCTACGGCGCTGACCGCCTTTGAGATCCAGGTTTCTTGGGAGCCCGTCCAGCAGCTCAGTGCCAATGGCATCCTCAGAGGATACGAGGTGATGAGCTGCATACACACACATCTGAATGTGAAAGTGATATGGCAGTCGTATTGATATAAAACTGATTGTCTGTAATTTGATGTTTATCAGCTGTACCTGTCTCTGCTTTTGATCAGAGTTTATCGCTGAGGTTTTCTTAGAGCTGGCAAAGGAAAAAAACATCTAAAACTTTGGTATCATATATGAGGTCTTCCTGGTACATAGGACAGGCTTATTTATTTGGACACAGTCCTCCGACTGTAAAGATCTAATCATTTTATTAGCTGTTCTTCTTTTAAGTTTACTTTATCAACTTTGAATCCCCCAGATCAAACTAATGTATTACTTTATTAGTGATGAGATAGCTGATATAGGCATGCTTAACAAGACTTGTTGAGTAATTGTTCATAAAGTTGAGATAATATTTTTTCCTTGTTGATGGATGGATGACCTCATTAGACAGTGCCGACAACCACAGACAAACTGTATTTAGTGAATCTGTTGCTGAAAATGTGAGGACATTTCTGAAGATGAAGCGTGTTTGATCTTAAAACTTAAACTGGCACTGCAAGGTTCATATGCAGTGTTTTAGGTTAGCTTTCTAAATGTCTTTTTATGACATGATGCGTGTCCTCAGATCCGGTACTGGCGGCAGCATGAACGAGAAGCGGCAGCAGACCGGGTGCGGACAGCGGGACTGGAGACAACAGCCAGAGTATCTGGACTTCGACCCAGCACTCGATACCACATTGCTGTTCTGGCGTACAACAGCGCCGGCACCGGGCCACCCTCACCACGCACCACCGTCACCACCAGGAAACCACGTATGGATGCAGCACTCACACATGCATACATAGTCACAAATGTGGAAATTTACTGAGGACAAAACTACTCAGTAAGAAAAAAAACTAATATCAGGATATGTGAGCACAGATTCACAGAAGGTATTTGGTTTGCTTTTAGTTGGAAATCAGCCTTCAGCAACAATGAGGGCAAGAGTCAGAACATGTGACAATGTGAGACAGCACTTTCAAAAAGTCCAACAGGACACGCCCATATCTGGCTGTGACATCAGTTTAATAAGGGTGTTTTCATTCCTCACCTGTTTAAATCAGTTCAGATGGAATCTGAAAGTTGTCAATTAAACTTGGATTAAATAACTAGACTGATACCTCTTGAAAACGTGTGTATGCTTCCAGCTGGACTGGGAGTAGTTCGGTTTGGAAAACATGTGGAGCAGCATTGCCAGATGAGGACAGTGAGCAGCTATCTATTATGTAGTTTACCTTTGGATGTAGTAGAGTTGGTTGCTAGGCAACAGTGTCAGAGCAGGTTTGGCTCATCATATTAATCAAATACAAGATAAACTCCATATATCTTTTTACCTGCAGGGAACTGCACATAGACTTCCCAAAGTAACATAAGACTCTGGAACATACAGTATTTCAGTGTTGTATATTTCTTTGGAATCACTGCAAGTATATCGTGAGTATTTTACACATTTTGCATTTTCATGTCATTTAGTCACATCTCCGGTGTGTAAAGGCCTTTATTTCAATTGAACTCCCATATCCATAGACACACATATACAAACACACCCAGACACACACAGAAGTCATCTCCTCAGGCAGGCCCTGTCTTTAAGATCCAATGAGTAATAAAACTAGATTAAATGACCCATGCAGTCTCACTTCTCCAAGTGATACCATAAGAAATTCAATTCAAATCAATTTTATTTATATAGCGCCATATCATAACTGAAATGAATGAATAGATATTTCTATAGGTGTGTGTTACAGTGAATGTGCGTGTAAGATAGGCATTTAAAATAAAGTTTTGTCCTTAAATTAAACTATTTATATGATACATCTGAGAGTAGTCTTTTTTGTGAGAAACAAATATTTAATAGAGTTAAAAAACAGCAGAGGCCAAGATATCCAGATTTTTTGCTCCCAAAACCAAGCTGAGGTAACCTGATCTTCGTGTGTTAAAAAATCTAGGGCATGCCCCTTTAAGTAAATAATAATAATACATTTTTCTTCTTTTTTTTTTGATACTCTTTTGACCTTTTTTTGACCACAGTCAATTTATTTTTTCCCTCTCTAAATATGCTTGTGTTTCCATTACAGCTCCTAATCGTCGTCCGGGCAACGTGTCATGGAAAGCTGATGGCTCATGGGTAACGGTGAGGTGGGACCATGTGAAGGCCATGCACAATGAGTCAGCAGTACTGGGCTACAAAGTAAGTCTGACTAAAAGTGTGTGTGTGTGTGTGTGTTTGTGTGTCTGACTGCATCATTCTCTAAAAGGGTTCTCTCAGGTAGTAGTTTACAAAAGTGGTGGCTTAAGTCAATGACACTTGCTTTAGAGTCAGACTGTAGTGACCAAAATGAAGACCTGAGAGACAGCTGTGAGACTTGCCCTCCTTGACACGTGACTTGAGACTTGTATGTAAATATATTCAGGTCTCTTTCAGCCTGGTAAAATCTTGGAGCAGTAAATCTAAAATAAGTCAGTACCATACAAGCATTGCATAACTGCACAACTTGAATATTTGATTATTAGGACGTGACTATTTGAAAGTCACTATGTATGTAGGAATGTGTCTTGTGTGTTTAGATGTTGTGTCACTTCAATATTTAACATTCACAGACTTGCATTTTGACTTGCAGCTACATGTTGTTATGTATGTGACTTGTGACTTGACTTGGACTTGTCCCAAACTACTTCAAAACACCTCTGTTATGTTATTTATGGACACATAAACAGACCAGATACCAGATTGGATTTTGTAAATGAAAGAATTACATTTTTAAGGGTACTAAATAGCTAGATAATATCTGTTCCTTTTTAAAAACTACAATTTCCACTTGGGGAATAATAGAGTCTATCTATCTATTTATCAATATTAGATTACTAAAATGTACGCACAATTTAGCTGTCAAGATCTTGTAATGATTATTACCCTCATATAACACTGGCATGAGGAGACATAATGCCAGCTGATGTTTTGCTTTTGCTAAGTCAGGATACTTGTAATCTCCTCTGCATGTGAGATATGAGAAGCAATAAAAAAGGCTGTATAACATCAAAGATCATATTTCATAAGCTTAATACCAGGCCATAGAGAATGAAAGCATGGTCATCAAAAGATAACTACTGTAAGAATGATCCTTTGATTTCAACACAAGCACAAACCACTGAAATCACTGAACTGCTAACTGTAAAGATGCCTTTTTATGTTGCACTGCTGAGGTGTGAACTAAACAGAGGAGGTGCTGTGTTCTGTGTGTCAGGTCCTGTACAAACATGAGGGCCAGACAGCGTTGAAGGTTCTGGACAAGGCAAAGACATCAGTGAGCCTGCCTCTGCCAAAAGACAACGGTTATGTTGTGTTGGAGATTCGGTCCTGGGGAGAGGGCGGGGACGGGCCAGCACACGAGATTATTGTGTCCCGGGACTCAGGTGAGAAACTAAGAAGCTTTCTCTGAGTGATAGTGATGTTTTAGAGTAATAAGCAGTAAGTAAAATATACGGTGGCCCTGAAGTGCAAAACACAAACGCAAATCGGAAAACACAACACATTAACAAAAACACAACACATTAACAGAAAACACAACACATTAAAAGAAAACACAACACATTAAAAGAAAACACAACACATTAACAGAAAACACAAGGCATTAACAGAAAACACAACACATTAACAGAAAACGGAAAGGGTAGATACTCCTACAGGAAGACGTGGGTGCCTATTAACAAGGATCAGAATGTGTACATAGCTGGTCTCACACAGACATGATTAGCTCAAATGGTAAAGCACTCGCATAGAATTCAAGAGGTACTGTGTTTGATTCCCGCATCCTCCAATGTTTTTCATGTCAAACAGCTTACGGTGCATTACCGCCACCTCTAAAGAGACAGACAGCGCGTCCAATCAGCAACGACCATAAGAACCCTCCCTTTCCGTTTTCTGTTAATGTGTTGTGTTTTCTGTTAAATCGGAAAACACAACACATTAACAGAAAACGGAAAGGGAGGGTTCTTATGGTTGTAAAGGATCGTTGC
>JAVQJD010011697.1:0-13605 GCA_036023655.1 Nannoperca australis
TAACTAATATTGAGCTAGATTTAAGTAACTAGCTACAACAAGGGTTTCCATAACATTCTGTAAGAATAAGACGTCTTGCACAACTTCTTGATTTTAGAATCTTATGAAATGACACCAATTACACTGCAAAAACTTAAATCTAAATAAGATGAAATATCCTAAATCAAGCCAATATATTAGCCAACACAAAAATATTAGTTTTTTTGTCTCACAAGATACTTCTTCACCAGACAGTGTTCATGTATTTCACATGTTTCAAGCTTTTTATTACTTAATAAGGTAATCACTTAATAATGAAGATTACGGAGATTTTATTACTGGTTCTGAGTAACTTAACGCTTGAAACTAGAATTACAAGAATTAACTCCCCAGAAGTGAACAGCGTTCATACAAGGTCCTGAAAGTGTGGGAAATGCTTCATTTTCACAGTTTTTTCACCGTGTTTTCAAGGTTAGGAATATGCTTGAATTTAAATATACTCCTTGATGTAAACTTAAAATCTTTTGTTTGAAATTAAATGATCCTGTAGCCATGTTTGTTTTTTGTTGAGTTGTATTTATAGTAACAATTTAGATGTGATGACAAAGGCTTAGAGAGTGTGGACATTTTTGGTGCTTGAAAAGTGCTTGAATGTGAATTTTACTGTAAAGCTCTACAAACCCTGAAGCACTATTACGTTTGTTATCTTGCCATAGATCTTACATTTTCATTTTCACCTTGACCACCAATGGTCTTTATGTTGTTTTGAATCCTTTGTTCTCTGTAGCCTCTTGATATACTAAGTCAGCAATAAAGAAATGAAAAGAAATGTGAGATTAATGTCTGGTTACTTAGGGAGCATGGTGGTGCAGTGGTTAACACTGTTGCCTCACATAGAGAGGGTTCCTGGTTTGAATCTGCTGTTTGACTACTTATTTTAAGCACAATATACTATTTTTAACTGTAAATTATATAAATTATATAAACCTTTTTCAAGACAATAGCACTAAATTTAGTTTTAAGGCCTATTTCAGGTCAGTGGCTAGACTGTTTTTCTACTTTTAAGAATTCTAGCCAAGCAAAATTGGCTTACCCTTTTGGCAATTTTTTTTGCTCAATACAAGACAGTTTGATTATATTAAATAATGTTTGGCTTCTTTTTAGTAGGGCTGTTTTTGCAGTATAGTGTACAATGACGCAGACAAATTATATGATTAGCCACAATGAGACAGTCAGTGCCACTGCAGTTCATTGTTTGTTGACAAATCCTTGTCTTACATGCAAAATTATTTTAAAAACAATTAGTATGCAATTTTCCAATCAACACATTTTCATTGAATTGGTTTTGCCAGCAGAATTTGGAAATTAGCAGGCTGTGACCCTCAAATTAAGACAGGATAGCTTTTAATTAAGGAAAGGAATTGATTGCAAATGATCAAATATTCAGATTAGCTTGGATAGAAGGCATGTTTGAGGTGTCCCCTTCTTATCACCATATTCAGTTTTCCATTTATAATTTAATATGTTGTACATAAAATTATTCTGAAATGATGGAGGCATGTTCACTGAAGCTGTGATTCATACACAAACAGGAGTAGCAAACACACACACACACACACATACACACACGTCACTGAAATACAAAAACATGAATTTAACAAAAATAGAAGAACAGATAATGAATGTAATTAATTTGCCTGTATTATTCACATCTGCAGGGCACTGTGTTATATGTAAGTAGTGACATTTCATGTTGACATATCACATTACGCACCTGGGTGAAAGCTCAGAGACATGCATCTTCATATTGCTCTTATTGAGTGGACCACCTCCTTGGAGACTACTGTCCAGGGTGTAATGATCCAGGATTGCAGGTCTGTTAAGCCTCTGAGCAGCTCTGGAGCCCCCAGGGAGCTGCCCCTCCTCAACCTCACTCTTTTCACTCCACACTGATGGTTTCCAACCTAGCACGGCCTCCATGTTACTAAGAGTACTAACATTTGACATTGGTTTCATGGTTGGAAATGTAACCTCTGGACTCTTTGAGATTTTAAAATTGAATAAGGATGGTCAGTCGCATGTTGTTATTTCACAAATATGCTGTATGTTAGAGTGAAGACCTAAACTTCTAACATAAGTATCAAGTCTGCGGCTTTAGGTTTGTACTGTATTGTGTTATTCCTTTTAGACACTTGTAAGTTAACGTGTACATGGTTGTAGGAACAGTGTGGTAGCTAAGTTTTAAGTATGTCCCTTGGTAATATTTGTTATTGTAGTGGCGGCAACAACAAAAGAACAGCATGGCGCATCATATTGTAAAATTTGACCGGGCTTGCAGGTTTCATTGATGCTAGAGTGTCAACAGAGAATGAAGTGATTTGGATTATTTTGGCTGCAGAGTTTTACAGGGATGGTTGTGGTTTTTCTTCTGAATTCCTGAGTATACTGCCAATAATTGATACAGAGGAGTTTTGTCAGGAGAGGTTTGAGGTTGTGAGCTCAAAAAAGATTTATATGGGATCAGTTGCTTGCTGTGGGCAAATGTTTTAAAGTAGAAATAGATTGCCATGCAAAAAGGTTGGGAAACAAAGAAACTCCAAATGAAGTTGGCCAGGGTTGCATTAGAACAGGAGCAGTTGCAACATTTAATTTCCCAGTTGTAGCTCGCTTTGATATTAATTATTGTTTGAGATAAATGGACGAATTTAATCCCAGTGAAGTAGCTGTTTTCTTTGACTCTTGACCGACAAGACAGACAGGAAGTCCTGTTCAACAGGATGTCGGTCTAATGAGGCCTGTCCTGTTCAGAAGCTGCATAAATGTTGATGGATCAATCTAAAAGAAGTGAACCACAGTATACTGAAACTCGCTTTATTGATCTGGAGGTCAGAGATCAGAGAAAAGCCGTCATGATCGCTGATTTCTTATGAGCAGACACGTTGTGACTTGCCCTGGAGAGGGAGGTCTTGTAAACAGGAAAACAAGGTGATAGTGGACAGTCAGACGAAAACAAAGAAGTCTCCACCGCCAAGTGCTCACCAGTCATCACTAATGAAGGAAATCCTAGATTCACTTTCTATCCAAATATCAGGCAACCACCTATATTGTCCTTTAACTAGCCACTAGCCTTTGTCACCTATTATTAATCAAAAAACAGTAGCAATTAAAAAAAATCACAATCTGTGTCCTATAAATGAAGCCTGTGGCTGTGTCAGTTCATATTGATGGAGGTAATTATCTCAAAGATGAATTGTGAAATTAGCATATTAATGGGTAATTACCACACAATCAAGTATATCGGTCCCAAAAGACTTTCTTCCTACCAGTGACTTGATGGGAACGTTTCCATGTGTTGAAGGTGGAAAGGAACAATATGTATTGCTTGACAACTGATAAATTGGAAGACAATGAATTTTGAATGCAGGGTCAAAGAAGCCACATAATATTTTGTCTTTATAAGAGCAGATCAATCAGATTAGAGACATGTCTTACTGCAATATGTAAATTGATTTATTATTTGAATAATATAATTATACAATTATTTCCCAAAATGTGAGATGCAGTGTTTATTTTAGAGTGTAAAATCATTGCTAACTGCAGATGACTACAAATTTCTGTCCTCTTCATATGTCATGGAAAGCACAATTTCAGTGTGCCATTTGACCACTAGGTGGCACTCTGATACTGTAGAAAAGCAGCCCCAGCTGTCCAGATGTTATTCAAATCTAAAGGTTAGCTTCTCCCTCAGTGCTCACTCTTTGCTGTTTGAAAGGTCATCATTTGCAAGCAGAGGACAATCTGATGTAACATTTATGTTGGTGAATCATAATTGTGGTCTGCGACAGGGTGTGGAGTTGATCACTATCACAGTCTGGATGATGCTCTAACTTTCAGACCCTCACAAAGTCTAAGCCATACTAATGTTTACAGTGTCATCTCTCCTGTTGTGCTCCGATAATAGGTCTCCACTATGAGTTTTCCAAACATTATTCACATTCATGGTGACAATTTGTCAGAGTTCTCCTGTGACTAAAAGCGTCACAAACCAGATTGGAGCCAGTGTATCAGCTCATGAAGGGATAAATCAAATGTCAGTGTGACAGGGAGCATACGAGAACATATCCATATTTCTATTAGGCTCCTCAGAGAGAACAGATACGACCAGATTGCCAGGCATGTTTGTGCATATTTTTACAGTAATGCAGCTTCTTTGTCTTCATTGACCTACGGAGGAGGTGATAGAGATGCCTAGGTTGAGTTCACACATACACACACATGCATGCAGCGCACACTATCCCCATCGTCTTCTCCCATTTGATGTTCATGTCCTGCATCGATCCATACAAGCCGAATAGATCTGTACATGCTTTTGACACAAGAGCCACTCCAAGACTTCTCATTCTGGCTGAGACAGGGGACTGGTGTTATTGATCAATCTGCAGCTGCCTGAAGGGAATGACTACCTGCGAAGATGAAATCTACTTGTTCGCATTTGGTCCCTGTGCTGCAGAGGCCTTTAGCAGAGTGCAGGCTATTGGCAGTCCACACATCAACTGTGGGACCTCAGAACCACATGACAGGTGTAGTAGCAGGAATTATACTTGATGCGGTTTATACTTGAGGTTTTTACTTGTGTGATCAAAAGAAAAATGATAGGATCATCAAGAATTTAGAGTTTGGATTTTAAGCACTCATTCTGGTGCGTCAAGCTGAATGGGACAGCTGTGGCTCAGGCGGTAGAGCGGGTCGTCCACTGATCACAGGATGGACAGTTTGACCTCCTCCTGTCCACATGTCCTTAGGCAACACAGCCAAATTTCTCCCAACGGTTGGCCAGAATCCTACGTGGTAGCTTGCTGCCGTCAGGGTGTGAATGTGTGCAAAATCCTTGTAAAGCCCTTTGGATAAAAGCTTTATATAAATATATAAATGCAAAAAAGTGGAAGTGTTCAACCTTTTTTTGTCCTTTAAATTTAGTTACTTCATCAGTCATGCACGAGAACCATTCTCCTCTCCATCACTTATCGAATATGTGTAGAAAATGCCAAAGGCAGCTATATGGTGAATTAAATGGAGGGGAGACTTGGTGAAGGGATTTATCAAAGGGTACAGGATGCTGCAAACAAAGCTCCCATGATTCATTTTGCAGCTCTTTGTGAAGTATTGTTGTTTGGGTGCTCTCACCTTCTCCTCCTCAACACTTAGGCCATGACAAATGCAAGTGTCATCTGTGACTAGGAACCAGAGCAGCAAAAGGCCAGTCAGTTAATACCAGCAGAGGGAGGAAGTCAGCCACACTAGTTGTGATGAATAGATACCATACCTTCTTTGAGATCATTTTGTGTAAGTTGCTTTCTGTGAGGAGACTGGCTCTTCATTTTTTTCCTGTTTTTTACACCAGTCAGCACATTTCTTCAGTGAGGATTAAACTTGTAGTTTTGTTTCAGATCACACTTGCTCTTAGACACAGTTTTAAAAACATTGTGATTTAAGACTTTATAAGGCTTTATATTAATACAAAATACTGATACACAGTAATCGGTCAGAAAACAAATGTTCTGCATTAAGACCTCCACAACATTCTGCCATGGATGAATATATTTGCATTCAGTATATTCAGTATATTATATAAACATTTTTGAATATGTATTCTGTAATAACTTTTAAAATCATATATTCATTCTTATTTATTATGAATTCCACACATTATAATAATAACCCTGCCAATACCTCAAATGGCAATGTTTCTGTATAATACTGTTCATGATTGTGAGGGACCACACTTGAATGTGAATGCATTTAACAGTTAACAGGACATAGCAATGCAGCTCTTCAGGAGAACATTATAATAAAGGGATAACATTGACAATCGTTATTTCCGCAACGCCTGGTTCAGTGTGCTTTGTGCTAAATGCTAACCTCAGCATGCTAACATGCTCACAGTGACAGTCCCAACATGTTGACATTTAGCAGGTTTAATGTTTACCATTTACACTGCCAACTTTACCATGTTCACCATCTTATTTTAGCGTGTTAGCATGCTAACATTTGCTAATTAGCAGTAAAAGCAAACTAGTACAGTTGAAGCTGTTGGGAATGGGATTAGTTATGCAGGTATTTAATCATAAAGTATTGGACAGGTATTTAATCATAAAGTATTGGACAAATTGAAATGGTGTTAGGAGATAGTTTAATGGGTTAGTGTGTGGAACAAATATGAGAAGAGAATAAAGCAGCCAGAATGATCTCAACTCATAACTACTAATGATAAATAAAGTCATTATGGTAAATGAAACAATGTGTCATTGTTTAACTTCTTAAGCAGTACAATGAAATGGTTTCTAGAGACACAACTCAACCTATGTGCCAATGATTTGTGAACACATAAATATTATAATTGATCTAAATTGCTGTTTCAAAATCAATATTCGACCTATGACATATCAGATTCAAAGCTTTAACTTCAGTGATTTTCTCAGTGTGAAAGAGGTCCTGACAGCTGATGCCTCTATTGTGGCCACTGCCGCAGGACAGCTATAACACAGGGGTGATTACACACGTCCCGACCAATCGAAGGCCATCATAGTTTGACTTGTGTGACAGCCCTCTGCTAAGCTCACCTGCTCTTACTGAGACAACGACAACTGGAACAGAGAATCCATCAGCGTGGGTTGTGGTGAAATTGATCATTGCAATCAATATCAACCAGTGAAGCCATTGGCACGACTGCTGCTGCTGCTGCTGCTGCTGCAGAGGAGGAGGCATCAGGAGTGCTTTGCCTTGTCTGTGATCTATCTATCTTTAGGCAGGAGCTAGGCATGGGATCAATATGCTACAGGCAGCTCATATTTCACTGGTGGCCCAGAAGGGATGAGAGGGTAGAGGGGGAGAAAGGGGAAGATGGGATGATGACATGGCTTTGCAAGGCTCTTGGGGGTCAATCCAGAGAGCAGATACTGTGGAGCAGAAACAGGTGATATGGATGCAACCAAAGGTAAGAAAAAGGAGAAAGAAGTTTTGAGTGTGACGTAGGAGTCAATAGTGCAGCAGAGGCTTATACGCTACATGGACGGCAGCGCAGCCTGACAGCTTGTCGATTCAGTGAATTTATAATGAATGTTCTTTTATTCTCCTCTTTCTCTCTAACCTTTCTCTTCTCCCCTACTCCCTTTATCTCACCTCCCTCCTGCCTCTCCTCCTGTCACCTCCCTCCTCTCTTCGTTTGGAGCATCACTCCCACCCTCCCTTCCCTCTGCTCTCCCTCCCTGTCACAGACTCGTGTAGCCTATCATCCTGAGAGTTAAAACAAAGAGTTGTATGAAAGGCGCTTAGTTGCATTTCCCTCCTAGACCTGCTGTTGCGGTGTCCTAATGATGCAAATGTTAGGCTGGCTAATGAGCAGGATTTATGTTTCGGCTGAAGTTTACCGCCCTGTCCGACCACCCTGTCTCATGAATAATATCATTGTGTCAGACTCAAGATGTGTGTTCCCGTCAGCTCACATTTAATGACCATTACAGATGGTGCTTTCTCCAATTACATGCAAGCAAAAAATAAAGACAATTGTTGGTTCATAACGGTGTCCAAAGGAGCAACAGGGCCTTTAAAATGAAGGTAATGAAAATTTATTTAAAGAATTCAAATGTAAGCAACCTGCCCTGTCTGAAACAACACACACACAGGCAGAACAAGTGTCTAAAAACTTCTGATGGAACTCTACACACTCACACCTGAACAAGCCACATAACCTTTTGACTCCGAGTTCATTCTGGCTGTCACCTAACACACACAGCTCTAAAAGAAAGCGAAACCAATAGATGTTGGCTCTGTGTTATTACAATAAGCTTTATGGCTGCTTGCGTTCTCTCCCTCCCCACCTCGTGGCTTAATCCTCCATGCTTTTGCCCTTCAGTTTTTCAAAGACAGCCTGCGGGCTAGAATTGCCCTTTGCTGACTTGTGGCTGACAGTGAATAAGTTCCCCTCTCGTCTCCTCTCTTTTATCTCTGAGATCATACTCTGAGTGGGTCAAGATCAATGGTGCTCCCTGCAAATCTGCCCAAGACTCTGGGTGCTTCTCATTGACCTTACACAGGGTGTAAGTGAACACTCCTACTCTTATCCAGCCAGCTTTTACATTAATTTCTATGGGTAAATTCACCTACCCTTCGCAGGGCTTTCATTAAAAAGTCATGGACCACGTTGGTGCAGACCAGTTTCTGTCCTTATTAAAGTCTTCTTGGCCTCACAGTAAGCTGTGCTCCTGACACGTATCTGGCTGAAGTCATTCAGAAACACATTAGCAGCTTGAAAGTGTTAAAAGGTGAGATTTCCATCACTGCTGATGAAAGAATGAAATGGTTCTAGGTCCTGATCCTGTTCTGATCCTAGATGGTCCAGTCTGGTTGTGAAACATCTATGATTTGTGTCATTTTTAATGCCACCTTAAGGTTAGCTAACAATCCATTGAGACTTGCAGCATTTGGAGCACAAATGTCAAAAATCCCTATAACCAAGGGTGTGCTGTGACAGGGTGATAAATGGCTTTACATGATGTAACAGACAAGACTCTGGACACTGCAAACTTCTGAACAACTGAAGAAAGAAAAATCAATTTCAGGTATGGCGTAGAATTAATGTGCTGTATTGACTAAACCGAGGGACAAAGTCTTCCTTAGGAATGGGCTGCAATGTAAAAGTACCAGCACAATGACATCACCACAATAAATAACCACTGTAGTAAAACATGACTAAATAACCTAACCCAACCTAAAATTAAAGCAAACAAAGAAATCCTTACATGCAGTGAAGTACTCTGAAGTCTATCTCATGAAGTGCTGCATCGAGACAATAAAAGCATGAGAACCAGAGTGTACGTGATGCTATTGCTGTCCTCGGGCCTAATACAGATCAAGACAGCAGAGACAGCAGCCCGGTCCAGATCCAGCTGGGGCTCACATCCAATGGGATCCCTGTGAGACCCGCTTCAACAAGATGGATGACGGGCACCGAGCTTCAAACTGGGCGCACTCAGCCCAGACATCATTGGGTCTGGGCTGAATAAAGAGGTGGTGGCCCCTCGCCTGCTCCTCCCTAATAGGAGGCGCTGCCTGGCTGACAGCAGCCCATAAATAACCCTGTCGGTGTGTCACTAGAAAAGAACACACTCACCTGAGCACACTCACTCAACAGCATCACGAGGGAGAGGTGAAACTCAAGAATATAACGGCCTACAGTTATGGAATGGCAACACAAGTGTGTGTGAAGGTAGGTCACAGAAGCTAAAAAAACATTGCGTCACTAAATGGATAAGACATATCATATTTGTGGTCAAATTAAAATATCAAGCTTAATTTATGCCAGATTTGACACCAAAATAGGTTCAATTAATTAGGAAAATAATGTAATATTTTTCAACCAATCAAAACAGTTATTTTGTGTCCTCAGCTTGTTCTTCTCCCTAAATGAAATTCTTTTCTCTTTTTCTGGCTTTCTAGGCTGTCAGAGGTGCAACCCAGAGCTGAATACATTCTGTGAGTTTAGGTCCAAGCCTCTCATTTTGTGCCATTTCATCAGTGAAATAGGACTCATGAGAAGCCCTCTTCAGATGAGTCCTGTGAATCTGCTGATGATTAATGAGTCTCATAGGAGAAACATTTTGGGGTGAAGCAGGTGGCAAGTTCTACGTCCCTCCATGATCCAATCTGCCAGCTAGAACACTGGATTCAGACTAATCCTGACAGCAGGACCAGACCGCATACTCAAACAAGAGAGCACTTTTTTCAGAGTTAGCCAACTCTTTCAGCCAATCAGGGACCATTCAAAGAAACACCAGTACACTAGTGTCTCGTTCAGTTCCATTCAAAGTGGTGTAACAGATGAATTAAAGGAAGTGTTTTGGCTCTGATAATCGCACGTTAGATTCACCTTTGTTCAACTTCAACATGCAAATTGGCCTTTGCCAAACAGTAGAACAATGGTGTCTTGATCCATCATGCGATTGAGTCCTTACTCAGGTGGTGTCATCACCCCATCTGTACAGACAACAAATGGCAACATCATTCTCCTAGTCTAGGAAAAAATTAAGTCAGAATTAATTTGCTAGTGCACCTTAGGAGCTCCTCTGCCAAATGAAATGAAATGGTTCAGCATTTGGACAGTGCTCATTCTCCCAGAGACTCTTGAAGTAAGCACGTGAGTGTAAACTTTTAAACAGTCAGCATTTCCATTATTTTTTAAGTGTACATAAACCTCAAGATTATTGTGTATTTAAACAATTTATTTTCATGGAATTATATTTTTATGAGTCCAGATGTAGGCTACATTAAAATGTAAATTTATGTGAATATGTATTATATATGTATATATATATAATATGTATAACTCATAATCACTATATCTATGACCAGTGCACAGTTTTATGTTTTTCTTTGCAATTTTTATTAATATCCCTTGATACTCGCACACGGATGCCCGAAGTATTGCGACCGTTAAAGCCCGTAAACATCGAATTTAACCTGGTTTAGTGAAAAGAAGGAAATGTACGCCGTAGGGTTTGACATCACGTGAGTAGCATGCGTCATGACGTTACGCGGAAGTAATTCACCCAAGATGGCAGCGTCCTTGACAGGCATGTTTTCGTTACAGTTGAGTGTCAGATATGCTGTACAGTTGCACATTTACGGGCTGCGCAAGTGACAAGAGAAGATTTTGAGAGCGGAGCATGGAGAGACGAGAGTTCGTCGCGTCCCTGGTGGTAAGACGGCAGTGTTGTACGATATATAATGGTACGCGTTAATATTGCCAACAACCAAGCTCCTAATTCAACCACATTTAATCAGAACTGATGTCGGTTACTTGCAGTTGAAGACCAACTTACTACAATAGCTTAAGTTGTGGATATAACTTGTTCGTGTTCTGCGTAAAAGTGACTAAAGAATTCATCACTATGCAAAATATAGTACCAGACAAGCCAGAAACACGGCTGTTACACCACAAGGACCTGTGTAACCTGCTGCAGCCACAAGCAAATGTCTTTTTAAATGATCTGACACACGACAGCAACTGACGTTACACAAGCTGGACAACTACAACATAATATAATAGTCTGACATTATGGTAGCTAATTGAGTTATTATAAGTAGGCTACTCCTATCAGATCAAACTACACAGAAAGTGTTTCTGTAAATACTTTGAAACAACTCTATTTAGTTAAGACTGTTATTGTGGATAAGAGCCTCTGTCCGTGTTGTGTTATTGCACATGTATTATAGTGTTGTACATTGATAGAAAGTAAATACAAGAACATTAAACTTATACAACATTTCCAAAGGAAATAACTTTGCTAGTTGAAAAAAGATTTCAAAAATATAACACAACAAAAGACAACTTTGCATACTTAAATACATACTAGTATGGCCGGCATAACTATTTTGGTTCACCCCCCTGACCACTTGCATCAGTATTGCTTACAGCAGATAGCCATTTTCAGCAATCTGATGAACCCACTGTACACTGCCTGCCCAGCACCAAAATGCAGATGTACAACCCTCAGTAGTTGGTGTAGACAAAACAGAGCTAAACGGTGAATGAATATTGAACTTAAAAGTCAGGATGCCAAAAACATGACTGCCCTGTGCCTGCTGTATGTGTAAATAGGCAACTGCTAACATTTTCAACATTTTCACCATATCATCTATATAAGATGATAATATGTGGGTGTTGCATTTCCAGCTTGTTGTGTTGTCCTCATGTGACAATTGCATTGAATGCTGGTTTAAGTAAAGGATCTGAATGTGTCTTCCACCACTCGTGAAATAGAATGTGTATTGTGGAATTAATGTAACAAAGTGATTGTATCTCCAGGCCGGAGGCTGTGCGGGGATGTGTGTGGATCTGACCCTCTTCCCCCTGGACACCATTAAGACAAGGCTGCAGAGTCAGCAGGGCTTCAACAAGGCAGGGGGCTTCAGGGGCATCTACGCTGGAGTCCCATCTGCTGCTGTCGGCTCCTTCCCCAATGGTAAGACACCCATTGTGATAGCTGGATATATTATGCCGTGATGAAGGGTCACTGTTCAGTATTGTCTGTATCTGACGTTCTCCCAGAGGTACAAACCAAAAAACCAAGATTCTTCTTTATGTAGGTCTTTCCGAGACCTAACCTTACCCTGTGTTGACCATAATATCCAAAAAGTTACTGTTTGACTTGGATGTTAATAACCTTTGTGAGCTGTTACACATTCATTTATTTAGTTTCATTGTCATGCCTAAAGTTACTGTACAGTGATAATGAGTTAGAGCATAACTTTGTGGCTGAGGGTTGCATGGATCAGTTTAGTAATTCACAGTCAAATTAGTTACATTTCTTTCTTTTGTATTATAGTATCAGACATGCCCTCAGATTGAATCCTCATTGAATAGTTTAAAGTGGTGTTATTTTTTTGTTTCTTGGTGAGATTAGACTCTTGTTTCTAGCTTTCAAGGGGATTTTCAAATCGTAATGTATGGGTTCCAGGAATAATGAAGACCTGGATTTTAAAGTTGACCTTTTTGAAGATGTCATTTTATTGCAGTAAGATTAATATGGTGGGAAATGACCTGCTCTGAGGCTCTTATTTAAATGATTTTAATGTAGCTGCCTAACCAAAATTGCTTTGTGCCTAGACTGCTCTTAACAAAAATATTTACAGTTTATTGCTATCTGTATTTTAGTCACAGGCAGTTAATTTATTTGTTAGTTGGACGCTTCAACATATCCAACGCTTGTGTGTCAATTTCAACCATAGATCGTATATAAAGATGGACGCCATGACTCCTCCCCAAATGTGAAGCCAAAGTGTCTACAACATCCCTTTGTGGCTGGATAATAATCCCCGCCCCCTCCATGTTAGCAGATGGGACATTGGCTAAACTGAAAAATCCTAGCACACGTCAAATAATATGAGAAAGATGTTGTCTGTCATTTTAGCTAGTTCTTATCACGATGATGTTTGTTCAAGTGTTCATTTTTTGAATAAGTTTGGTTCTAATTAATCATTTGACGCTACAAAAACGACGTCATGATTGACAACTGTGATTTGATTGTGGTGTTCTCGCTAATGGGTCAGGCAGAAGAATATGGGGTGGGACCTCCACCGATTTCTATTGTGGAGGTCCCACTATGGGTCCAAATGACATCACCAGCGCAAGATCCCAGCGTCCGTATCCGAGATATTTTGGCTTCATTTCTTCACAGTGGGAGGAAGTGGAGATGCATCGTCCACCTTTACATGCAGTCACACTTTTAACGTTTATGATAAACAATTTGAACCTGTCATTTTAACTACATTTCCAAGTAGACCTTTGAATGTAAGAAGTTATACATTATACAAAATATTTTTTTCTTTGAGTACTGTAAGGTGCAAATAAAAGCACTTGTATTTTATATCAATACACCATTCAATCAAACAGTTGCATACGTTTGTCGACTATTTAATGAGTCAGTATGACTGAGCCCAAGCCCTTTTCATGAGCATGTCAGAGAAAGACTGATAACCACAAGATGTTGGAGTCATATGTGTTTTGATTGAAAAGTGCGAATAAGAAAAACTGAACTCTACTCTCATGAGAGGCCCACTTAACTTTCT
>JAVQJD010011708.1:0-13256 GCA_036023655.1 Nannoperca australis
AAGTATCCTTATGAATACAGCTGCTGTAAATGTCCCCCGAGAATATACATTTCAGCAGAATGAGACATCACACTAGGGCTGCTCGATTATGTCAATATTGAAATCATGTTTATTTACCATGATTACTTTGGAAACATCATGCTTTTATTGATCTTTAAATATAATTCATTTGGAAAATGAATTTAAAAAAAAATCTGTTTTTATTATCATAATTGAAAATAACATCTGATTAATCTCCCAACCTCATAGCTCCATGGTACTGTCCATGACAAAGAGAGCAATGTGTTGTTTCTTTTCCATTTTTAGACACAATAAAAAAAGTGTAATATACGGAATGTTCTTTCTTAAGAATCCAACTGAAAGTGAAGTGCATGTTTTTGTCTGCTACAGCACACAGATCTGCTGTTAATCACATGTCCTGCCCTCAGGAAGAAGAAATGTATAATGAATATTTTTATTTGATATCTTCTTGCGCAGATGATGGTTAAAATGCCATTGTTTCTGTCTACTAAGAGAATAATTCATATAGAAATGCATATTAGCATTGTCATTGTGAGCATGATGGGATGCTGATTTTACCATTTAGCCAGTGTTATATTATTATAGTATACGTTTTATTAGACTGAGAGCTCCTGCTGTTCAATCCAAAGCATTCATGAGTGAGGGTTTGTTACATCACTCCAATCAAGCCTGAAAAGTTGATATTGAAAAGCACATAAGCACAAGTTTTTTGACCAACATCAAGGAGAACAGTGTCTCATCGTACTTTAAAACGTATTTCTTTCTCCAAGACTATTCATCCTGCTTCAACTGTTCAATGCCAAGTTTCTACAGGGAAATGACGGGGTGGAACATTTTCTGTGGGACTAATAGTCTGATGAAGTCAGCTCAAAGCATTAAGAGCGCTCTGCTTTCATTTGCACAGAAAACGTATTCTTTCAATTTCAGTTTTGCTTCACAAAGAGCAAAATGGGGGATGAGTAATGAGTCAGTAGGCTGAAAATCACAGTCATAGCTTACATAATCATTTTCATATAGAAATGTATATTCAGTGATAGTGATTTGGAGTCTAAAGCAAGTTCAGACCAAATATTCCTGACGAGATTAAACTGTATTAGAGTTTTAGAACGAAAGACACAACCCGTTTCACGACAGACACGACACCTGTTTTCACAACAGACAACACCTGTTTCACCAGCCAATCAGCTTGTAGCAAAGTCAGCTGGTCTTCCTGACCCTTTTTATGTTTCGCCGTTTCATCAACACTAGAAATGCAACTGTAGCAAGTAACTCACTACAGTGCTAAAAATTACATCCCAAAAAAGCCTGAAAAGTCGACAGATGGAACACTGCAGACCGACGCATTGCGAATGGCTGCAATTTCAATTATCATGGAAATATCACCAACACAGTTTGTCTTATTTGAGTATCTTATCTTATTTCTTTGACTTATAGGTTTAGCTTATTGAATTATACTGTAATGTACACATTGTTTAAACATTAAAAAACACATTTTAATTAACTATGCCAACTGTGCATGTGTGTATTCAGCCACAAGCACTTATCCTTACTTGCATGCAAAGATATTTTTCTTGCCTTCTAAGGTTGCTTTCACACCTCGAGCATGTCCTTAGTCGAAACCAACAAACAAAAAGATCTGCTTTTACCTTTTAGTTCTAATCCAGACTTCTTACAAATGAAGCAATATCTCATATTTACTGACAGGAAACTCATTTATTAACCATCAGCTTAGGGACAGCCAACATGCTATATGTAGCAGCAGAGGAAAACAAAGTTCATTCCAGAGACGGACAGCAAGTCATGCAGCAGGCTGAGACTGCATCTGGACCTCATATGTCATAAATCGTGAGTAGAAACAAAGGATGGAAACAAGGTGTCTTCTAGATGAAATGTTAAACAGTGAGGTTGATTCTTAAGGTTTACTTGCTTTAAACAAAAAAGTGCCAATAATACTTGAAGTCAGACATAAAGAAAAACATTTCCGTTTTAACATGCTTTTTACTTCCTGAATACTGGGGAAAATACCTGCAGCGAAACACAGTTTTACACAGTTCTGTGTTTCCATGGCTACCATAAGTAGATTCTGAAAAAACTGCATTACAGATCCTTGACAGATGTGTGTGATATTCGGCTACACAAATAAGCCGGACATAAAACAAATAGCTAAAAGGCACTTTAAAACTCCTTTAACCTCTGGTTCTTGGCATCTCTGTAAGCACAAGGCCAGGCTTCTGAGCAGATCATCTGTTTGTTTAAACCATAAAATTATTATAATCAACTTTTCATCAGAAGAACAAGGTGTTATGTTTGGCGCATACGAGTACTGTGATGCTCCCAATGACTAAACACTAGTGACACTGTGTTTGGTGAATAAACACGGATAAACAGTGCAGTATGAACATTTTAGACTCACTATCACATGGAATCATAGGGACAGTGAGAAGGGCAAAAACAATCAGTCAACGGATAATATATAGGGCAGCACATACCAGCAGTGCATTATGGGGTCATAACACCTGCGTCTATTGTTTTCTATTTAAACCCACACAGTCAGCTGACACTATGTGACACTGCAGTGTCTCTAGCACAGTTATTTAGCTGCACTACTGCCTGGGAGTTTTTATTTATTTTTTATATATTATGTGTGTATACTTTAAAAGAGACAGATTTCTAAAAGATTTTGAGTTAAATTAGTTTATTAAAGTTTTTAAATGTTTTCTTTAAGTTGGGAAATGTCAAAAGATGCATGGGAAATGCACAAAACGTTAATGCTGAAATACATTGTGGAACATATCTGTACATCTCCCTTTCAGCTGAACATTTCCATAGAAATACTTCAACCACTTTTTTTGGAAAAACATTAGCAACTTGACCACAGTGGGAAAGGTATCATGGTCCATTTATTATCACACCATTTGGCAATCTCTTGGCCTCGCTTTCAAAACACATTTTAAGAGCACAATACACATGCAGCACATTACTAGATACAGAACGATGAATACATAGTGGATTTCATCACCTCCCTTTCCAGTGAAGTGGTGCACATAAATTTGCCAAAAAAACTGATTAAGACACACAGGGCTTTCAAAATCATATCCTGCTAAAATGTAAAGACAGTTCTTGAAAACTTGATTGGGGGAGACGAGATAACTCTCTATTTCCAGTGGTGTCTTATGATGTAGCGCAGCAGTGTTACATTCACCACTGCAGCACTGTAACTTCACACGGCACACTCAGCAAATTCAAATCTCACCGAGTCCGGTCTCCTTCACTTGCTTGCATTTCTCTTCCTCCGTCCATCCCTCCCTTCATGCTTTCTTAAGCCTCTTTATATTCTGTACATTCTTTGCCTGCAACCCAGCAGGAGCACTGGTCAGTTCTTTATTTACACGGACACATGAATTTTGACAGTGCCTCACACTCCAGAGGAACTTCCAAGTAGGATTTAAATGCGAAACATAGGCTATTACACACGGTACTTTGCAGACTGTGCACTTCACTTGAGGGATAGTCGAATACTGACCCCCTCCCGTCAGCAAGAAAGGTGGCTAGAAAAAAGTTTGTAGCTTGCCCCAACAGCCACAATGAACTCCAATCCACACCTCTGAAAACACTTCACCAATAAATTGTTAAGTTCAATACTTTTAGGACATCATCAAAGCTGGAGGTGGCGATGCGCGATGTGGAGGTATATTTACTACGAATGGGAATAAATAATAAATAATAAAAATTATAAGAAGTAGTTTTTTGCCTCCTCTAAAAATTCCTCTAGTGAATAAAAAGTAAATATGTGTTGATGGGCTTAAATTGGTTAAAGGAATATTGATTTAGGTCAAGTCAAGCCTGATGCCTACTCCCAAGGACACTTTATTCCTCGCTGTCCACTATTTCAGTCTGTGTCGCCTACTTTTTTTTTTTTCTCCCACTCTGCTCTGCAGTCAGTCCTTGGCTAAAGTTTCCATCCCTCTAATGGATGTGTATGTAGCAGCAATGTTCAAGGTTTAGTAAACATATTTGTGTCACACTTTATAATGTCTTACCCTCTCCCCGCCCCTGCTTTCCTCCAGAGTAACGAGATCAGAGAAGACAGGCAACATCTCCATGTACCTCTCTGTACCTTTCCTTCACTCCCGTGTCGTTTTTTTCCATTCTATCAATTCCCATTTGCTCTCTCTTATCTCAACCTCCCCCTCTCCATCTTTAGAGGTCTATTTTCTCCCTCCCTGACTGCTTTCCTGGGCACACTTTATTTTCCATCTCTAATGCCAGGCAGTACAAGGTCCAGTAAACATATTTACACAACGGTTTCTAATTCTCCTTTCCTAACACTTGAGTGCAAAGCTGTTCCCTGAAAGCAAAGTGCTGATCTCTCCTCTCGCCCCTAAGCAACATGTTCCTGCTCATATGTGAATGTCAGTTGACCTGTTGCATGAGTGCTTTTTCCTTCCTAGCTCTGTTGCGTTTGTATGGTGGGGCTGTTCCAAATGTGTATGTGTAGAAGACGTTCAAAGCAGCATGTTTTATACCAAACTATGACCCCTCAGCCAAAGAAAACACCAAACCAGGGATCTTATCTTAGATACAGAGAATGGGATCTCTCTGCTTAGCTTCTGTGACTTTAGAATGTTCATCCGCCCTTGTGTTTTTGTGTTTGCCAAAGCCGGACTTACAAACATTAGATGTTGTTCCTCTGATGCAAAAAAACAAGCAAACCCATGACGAGTTCAGTACAACCAGTGAAAGCACAGCTGGTCTCACTCCCCAGCCTATGAATGTATTACTTAGATTCCCTCTGGAAGCCACGCCGCTACTGGAATCTCTACATGTCTGATATTACCACAAACCACTTACCTCAGCAGCTGGAGGAGCTCTTTCTGAAGCAAAATGTGAAAAACCACACTTTCATCCAGTGTAAACATGTCCATAGCAGGCTGTGACGCCCCTCAGGTACCAAGGTACCTGCACAGTGATTAGGAATGCCTTTCTTAGCCTCACTTATCCCAGCTAAGTGCGGCTAGCTATGTACAAATAGTGTTTAATGCTCAAATAGCCGCCATGTTACGCATTATAACTGCTAATTGTAGAATAACAATATCAAGGCCCATTATGAGCGTTTCAAATTTCAATACTCTTTCTTTCCATATATTATATGCGTGTGTAATCACAAGCCTTTTCTGTGACTAACCCCACAAGTCACGTTTCTACTGCAACTCTCCCGGCAAGAACCAGAATAGACAGGGGAATGTAGCCATGGATATTGTCACCAGTATGTGGCCTTAATGAGAGTATTCCCACATGCACAGGGATGCAAAACAACATCAGCAAAGGCCCAAAAACACAATATGCTCTTGAAAATAAAATTGCTATTGTTGTAGACTTACACCACACCAGAACCACAACCAGAGTGATTAAAATAATTGCAGAAGCAGAACAGGCTGAAATTCCTGGGTGAAAAACATTCCTTCCAAGCTAACAGTAATAACGAGGTCAAGGGTTAAAGCCAAGGTATCCGGGCTAAAGTCACAATAGCTAGGCCTCAAAGCACTGTGGGAAAGAGGATCAGAAACAGGGAGTGCTGAGGAAATGCAGAAGGAGGGATTTTCAAAGCCAGAGTTGATGATGAAAAAGAAAGGTAAAATAGTAAAATGAGGTGCGCGCACAGTGACAATGAGTAATCCAATCCAAAAAGGGCTCTCTTGTAACCAGCCCGTTTGGCAGCACAATCCCACATGGTGAGTCACTCCCACTCTGGCATGCCACTACACATTCATCCAGCTTTACAAGAGAAGAGGAAATGCGAGAAAGACGGGGGGGCAGAAGACAGGGGGCTTAAATGCCAAACGAACAGATGGGCAGAAATGTGGACGTTAAAAGTAAAAAATGCAGAAAAACAGGCCAACGAAAGTCAGATTAAAGTCTATTCAACCAGATCAGTCCCTAACATCTTCTGTACACACACACGCTAACACACTCCCACTGTTTTGCTGTCCGGTGACATAACAAATTATTACAGGATGTCCTGTTTATGAGGACAAGTCATTACAGTTTATGTCATGATTTAAAGATAAAAAAGAATGATGTTTCATTTAGCTTACTGCTGCCCACACACTTTGGTCATCAGTGTGTGTGCCTGTGCTCAAGACTAATGTAATGATGACAAGCTGAGGGATGAACTAACCTAAGTGGTAAAAGTGCAAGTGTTAGTGTGAGATAATACAGTGTGAGAGTATGGTCTCTGTGTGTGTGTGTGTGTGTGTGTTTGTACACTAAAACAACAACATAGGGAGGTCAAGCCAAGATGGTGGGGGCGGACTACAATGATTCTGGTGTTTACCTGGGTCACTATGGCAACTACTGTGTACCCCTGCCCGTCTGACCTTTCCAGTCGATAACACTGCTGAGTGACATGTTTGCATGTGTTGTATTTCCATGTGTAAAGCTCCGCAGTACGAGTCTGTCTCCCTGTGTGTTTGTGGAAACGTGTCCCTCCATATGTCTCCTTGTGCTGTATAGATCCTGCATAGTATGGACAGGCCTTATTATTTTTGTTTGTTTTATTTTAACCCCTTAAATATTTTTTTAAGTCACAATCCTGCTCTGGGTTGCACTGGCTATGTTGAAGTTCATAATTTGAAAAAGTTATTTACATGCTACTAACATTTTAAGGGTTGCACCAGCTGAACTAGTTCAAACTCAGCCATAAGGTGCTGCTAAATGCCTAAATGTAATGTAATAAGGTACAACTTAAATATAATACCTAGCCCTTAGTAGGTGTAAAGTAATGCATCAAATACCGGTTGCCATGACACATTGTTTTGAAATGTGGAATAGGGATGTGGGATAGGATGAGGAGTGAATTACACCAGCAAGCAAAATATACAGGTTTAGATAACCTTCTAATTAACTACTAATATAACAGTTTGACAGTGTAGGCTATCATTATGTGTTTGTTAGAATATTAGAATTTAATTTACTCAATATTAGGATACCGTTATATTCCAAGTTTATGTACCTTTTGTTGTTGTTTGATAATTAACGTTAGGTATTTTTAGCCTTTCGATATTGCGTAGCAAAGTATTCAAAGACAACAGGGCCCAAGAGACAACACGGTAAAGTTATTGGTAACATACTGCGACAGTAGTTTGGTTGGTTGGTTACTTAACGCCCGACTAATGAAGATGAACCTTATAGCTTCATGGTGCCTCAGAGGCACAAACATGGTATAAAATACATTCTTGCCTATTTTATAGATTTTCCTAATTTTACCTTTCTTTTTATATGCTTTTCCGTCTGGAAACTGTTGTCGCAGTGATATTGGGATCTTTTTGGAAAGGCTTTGTGCTTTCTTTCAAATGATGTACAGTTTGTCAAAGTTGTGTGCAGCTTCAACCGGTTGCCATCCTGAATAAGATAGGAACCCCAGTTTATTTTTTTTACCTTTCTTTGTGAAAATCTATAAACCATAAACCTTAATTATATACTATAGTGGGAGGTGGTCTTTCGTTCTGCCTCTACTGTCTTCCTCTATCTTTCTATCTCTTTCATAGCCTGTTTTCCTGATGATACTGAGCACCAATATCCATTTGATCTGTTGCCAGTTACAGCTGCTATTTTAATTCTCTCTTTTCTTCTTTGTGCCTCATTGAGATATTTTACTTTGCCGCATTAAGCCTAAGCACCTGCTCTCGACTCCATGCTTATTATTATCATCTCTTAGTATCTGGATCAATTCATGTGCTATAACCCTGGGACACAAATGTTTACTGCACTGTCCACAACAAGTTATACGAGCTGTACATTTGTATATTTGGTATATTTGGTATCATACATGTCACAATATCATTACCTCATGTAAATCAAGCAACCTGTACATTAACCCTAGTATATCATAGTTATATTTATTCCTTGCACTCTGCTCATTTGCACTTTATTCTTGTACATTGTTTGTCTACTGCATGTATGTACATTGAGAGTGAGATAAATACCAGAGTCAAATCCCTAGTATGTACACATACCTGGCCAATAAAGCTGATTGTGACAATGACCTTTCAACATTCACACTTCTGATCTCAAACATGATCTGGTCCGGTCTTTACTGGTTGAGTGGTTCACAGTTTTCTGTGTACTTCACTGACTAGACCCTTCCTGATTTTGTTACATCTAGGTTTACTGTCTGCAGACAGACTGATGGGTTTGATGAATGACTCAGTATTTTCACTGACTCACTACTGTACTGATTTATAGACTGTTGAGTAGATGACTTGCCAACTGACTGGTGATCCTACTGTTTGATTTACTGACAGAATATTACTCCTCCACTCAAACACTCTTTGTAAGGACCAAATGATGGACTAGGGGAGACCACAGTTTATGTCCCAGGGTCTACAAACAGTCAATGATAGTTTCTTTTAACCATGACCACCGTTATTTTATATGATTTAATAATGTACAGACTTTTATATAATGCTTATGTAATGCTAACATCCGTACCTCTGCAAACACAGGAGCATCTCATTAAATGGAAATAAACAGACATGTAGAAGTACCAGTTGGCAACAACAAAGTGAGAAAAAATAATGATCAAGGTTAAGAGAGTTTATCAATGTCACCCCAACAATCCCAACCTGACAAATAGCATAAACATGCAGGTTTTGAGAGGCGGAGGAAAGACTGTGTTACTGGAACAAGGGTAAAAAAACTGATGACTATGATGAAAACAGCCAACAGTCACTTGGGGAGTGTCTGAAAACAACTTCGTTTCTGTGGAATATCGGAGTCATTAGACCAGGTTATGTTAAAAAACAACTAGTTCATACAAAGTGTTATTTTACTTCATCAGAAGGCAAAGGTGTTTATTGCTGTTCCAAAGCAAAAACTTTGGAACAGCAAAAGCTTTTTACCCCACCTTCCACACTGGAAGGTGGGGTAAAAAGCCCCATCACAGAGGGCTGAGATACGATATCATTTAAATATGGGGATAGCAATGCACATTTTCAGGCAGTCTCTCATTGCAGACATTCATAGTGTTGACCTCAGTTTTGCATATGGGAAGTGACAGAAATATTTGTGTGAAGAATGGAAAAAGAGAGCTGAGTGAGAAGTTCAAATCATGGCTCCTGTGTCACCTCCTAACAGCTGCTCAATCACAGCGTGAAGTGGGTGTGAATGTCAGATTGTCTGTTTCGGAAAGTTACAGAAATAGTTGGACACAATGCCCAATTCTCACTTTGGAAAGGTGTGAGAAGAAGAGGTTTTCCAAAGCTCTCTGACCACCCAACAAGCAGTTCTAATGGAGTATCCTGGTGCCTCAGTGTGTAGTGGACATACAGAGGGACAGACCCAAGGCCTCAGGAACAGTGTTGAGCTGTGTGGAAATTTCAGTGTCGTGGCCACAGTCGAAAATGCAGGTCACATGATGCCTACTGGCTAGAAAAGACTTTCTCTCCTACACAAGGCAAACAAATGGAAACTGCAGTAACTGTCAGCCACTACAAAGTTTCTGAGTTATACATTCAAGCCCCAAGAGCCAAACCAACCCATCCACCCATCCATCCATCCATCCATCCATCTATCTATCCATCTATGAGTCACATGGGGACTGGAGCCGATCCCAGCTGACGTTGAGAGGTGGGGTACTCCCTGGACAAGTCACCAGTCAATCACAGGGCTCAAACTCAAACAAACCCAGACCATAATATAAACCTTAGCTCCAAACCAGAACCCTGACCTAAAAATAATCCAGGATTAACTGACTAAACTGTACTGCACTTTGGAGATTCTTCCTCCTGTTGATAATAAGGTCCTCACAAAGACAGAGATTCAAGAAAACAGCGCACACTCAAACACAGACACATGCTCACTCCCTCATCCCCTCCTTTCCATCAGTGGAACTTTGGCAGTCTGACCCTGCAGCTCAGAGACCAGAGGTCTGCACTGTGTCAGCACTGAGGTGGCAACACACACACACACTCTCAAACATATACACACATATTAGCGGCTGCAGGCAGGCAGGAGGTGCTAAATGGCCTCAAATGGACTCAGTCAGCGGCTAATGATGCTAGCACATGTTTCACACCACAGAAGATCAAAGAGGAGCAGGACCAGCGGCCGCCGTCCAACAACGACTTCTAATGGAGCAAAGGTGGTTATAGTACTGAGGCATCACAGGACCACGAGGGGAACATTTACACCTGTCTGTGGACATGTAGCTGACTGCAAATCAGCCAGACTGCCTTGGAGGGAAAAGTTGTTAGAGCAGCAATAGAAAACATACACAGAACCTGAATTTTTGAATTCTTGTAGGCATTCTGGATGTACGACATAAACACAAAAGGAAGTACCTTTATTTTAACATAATTTGTCATTAAATGCAAAGGTGTCTGCTGTACTATTTCGAGCCTGGCAACAAGGCCTCATATCTAAAGGACTACATAAGTAATTCATCAGTGTTTTCCTAAATGACCCATATGAACGTTACAGAAACTATTCATTGGAGGTCTAAATGAAATTATAATACTTGTGTATGTGTGATTAATTTACACAAGGTTGCTAAAATCCATCACAAATGTAAAAAAAAATTAAATAAAACAAAACAATTCTGAGGACATGACTTCAGCGCCCTCAGTAGTATCTATGGACGTCCTGAACATGGGGTACATGTTGAATCTTTGGTAAATACAAGATGTACAGTTAAAAGTACCATTATTACATACACGATATTCATTGGTGGTGGAAGAAATGCGTGGGAACATAAAACTATACACCTTTCACTTATCCCTTCATTCATAGTCTATACTGACATGCACACAGATCTGTATAAATAAACAAAATGTATGACTCCTGTCATTTCCTGATCTTCAATTCCAGTGTTTTGTAAACCCGATGTACAATGGATGCAGGATTTTATATTTGATTTCACAACTTTGCAGAATGTGATTGCCTGTTGAACTCTACTGCAAATGATAATAATAAAACTGGAAATGTGTGACATTCATTTCATGCATATTCAAAACTCACCTGCTAGGTGTTATTGCAATAATAAGCACTAAGCTCCTTTTCTCTATAGGCCTTGCATACTGATGGTGCGTGCTCCGTGCCTGCTTTGCACAGAAACAGCTTGAATCCGGAGTCACATATACAACTAACTAATGAGAAAACAATAGGGGAGCCGGGGAACAGTCTCACGCCTTTTCTTCACATATTTCCATATATCTTCCCCAGTTTCTTCCCGTTTCTCCCTCTTTTCTCCTCCAAATGTTCTTGCTACTCACCTCACACTTGATCCTCCTATACGGCGGGGTGTGTGTGAGTGTGTCGCCCTAGGTGGTGAGAATTCCCCTGAGGTCTGGTCTGGAGATGGTGAAGCAGACGCTCTCACCTATCAAAGCCTCAGGCAGGGGTTCCGCACACCCATGTAACTGATATTATTTCTATTTGATGATTAAGCCACAAAGCCAACTGTGGCCACAGCACCATTCTCTGTGAAGGGGAGGGAGATTTGCTAAGGCTGCAGTGGAGATAACAAACCAAGTTACTGCTCTGTACTCTGTTCATAGTCAACAGGAAATATCAAGATCCAATACTGGAATCAAATTTTAAATTTTAAATCAATGTGTTAAAACAAATACTGAGTCTGAGTATGTAGCTTGACACAAAGCAGAATATAGCAGGTTGCTGCACAACATAATATATTTAAAAAAATGAAACTGTGCACAAACTGTGCAGTTCCCTTCAGCTTTATGGTGCGTTTTAACATTTTTCAGCTTGTTTTTCTATGGCCCACATTGTCACTGCTTTTGTTTCTCAGCACTCTCATCAACCTGGTTTCCAGCAGCAGCAGGCAGCTGTTTCAGTGATAAACCCACAGTACACTCACTACCTGCTCAACAGCAAACAGCAGACAGACCCAGTCAGAGACTAGCTGGTGAACATAGTGGAGCATTTAGCAGCTAAAGAGACAGATATTTCCCTCAGGAGGTGGTGGAGACCCAAACAACAGAGAGGGAATATTGGACTGACACTGATCAGGTGACATAAATACCACTCCGAATGAATGTAAATCTTGCTCTGTCTGCTGGATGTGTAAGCATCAGTTAGCCATAATAACTTGATATGGTGATTATATGTCAATGTTGTATTTTCAACTTGTTCCGCTGACAACAAGAAGGCAAAACATCAGCTGATGTAGCATGCAGTACATGTCTTCTGTTAGTGATTGGCATCTTGTGAGCTAATAAGCTAGCATCATGTACGTCCAAAATATACATCATGTACACCATGCCAGTAAGAAAAACACAGGTGTAAGTAATACATTGAATGATGCATGGATTCCATTTATCTGCTTCAGTTTCACACGTCATAATTTCTGGGACACTTGACTAGAATATGAACTTCAACAGATCCATCATTAATGTTATTAGTAATCTCTACAGATAATTAAATTAAATTAAATTCAGTTGTATTTATATAGCACCAAATCATAACAGAAGTTATCCCAGTGCACTTCATATAGAGCAGGTCTAGACTGTACTCCTTAAAATGTTGCAGAATAATGCAGAATCTGTAGGCAAGGGACAGGAATTTGGTGTTGGAAGCATTCTGGTTTCCATTTGTAGCCCTTTTTATCAGTCCCAGAACCAAGCTTTTTGTTTAGCTTGTTTTAAAAATGAATCTGCTTTCACATCATTATCACTCATTCAGGGATTGTTTTGTTAGTAACACATGTGCTTTTCCTACTATGACATGTCAAAATGTGTGCTGGATTAAAGACCAATATACTTTTCTGTTCATGGTAGAATTATGATGCAGCGTGCAGTCATGACACTCAGTTGTCACATTTTACTGGTGCCTTGCTCAAAGCTTTCCCAAACATTTGCTGAGAAAAGTGATAATCATTCAATTTCTGGTACCCCACGCATTTCTTCACTCATACTTGGGGGTTCTGCCTTCTAATCCCAAATCCATCTTTGCTCCCTCTCCATCTCCATCTCCATCCCCCCAGCCATGGATGGTTGCCATTCTGCAGAGGATGGGGCAGTCACCTGGATGTGGGGCCGGAGGACAACTGCTGCTGATGAATTGTTCATTTGTTCTGTCCGTGGGTGAGGAAAGATACACAGACTCAGAGCCTCAGAGAGAGAGAGCCCCAGGGCATTACCCCTCCATCCAGCTACCCCGGCCCCCCCCCCCCCCCCCCGCCGGTTGGGTGGGGGGGCGCCGGGGGGGGGGGGGGGGGG
>JAVQJD010011710.1:0-19503 GCA_036023655.1 Nannoperca australis
ATATATATATATATATATATATATATATATATAGAGAGAGAGAGAGAGAGAGAGAGACAGCGATGTAGGACCGTCCAGTCTGAAGGCCAGACACTGAAACAAAATTGTCTGTGATTCTGCTAAATGTCAGTGTGTGCGTGTGTGTGTGTGTGTGTGTGTGTGTGTGTCTGTGCGTTCACTGCTGTTTCTGTAGACATGCAAGCCTTAAACTCCTCTTAGCCCTGCACACTCACACACACACACACACACACACACACACACTCCCACCTCATTAGCAGCAGGACATGACATTTCTGCACCATTTTGGCCAGGAGTGTGTGGCAGGGGAGGGGGGAGATGACAGAATCTTTAATTCCTCGTTTTGACCAGGATTCATACTCACTCGCCATTATAAAAAGAGGTGAAATAAAATAAAGTGTGTAAAAATAGTTCTTCCAGTTGAAAAGGGGTTACTGAGGATACATTTACACTACAGCAAGGCATTATGGGCCAGCTCAGTATTACTTGCATACAAGAGTCAGTATACATAGCAAGAACACATTAGGTGCACAGGAAGTATATTCAGTATTGGTAGTTGGTTTTTCATATGGTGTTTCTACTTTATTGGCTGTGTGGGTTAAAGACAAGCCACAGGTTTGAAGAACAACCAAATACCTACCCACCATAACACAGTGTAGAATGCCAAAGAGGCAAAAAATATGTAAAATCTACATCTGAAGACACAGGTTGACAACTCGTTTTCATGTGGATAACATGTTAACATATTGAAAACACGTGGACAACATGCTGACACACACAACGTGTTTTCTAAGCATTGTCAACGTGTTGCTGTTTTCACAAAACATGCAAACAATGCTTTTTCAACGTGCAAACTTCGTGACAACATGTTACTTCAGATGCCGTTTCCATGTTTTTGGCGTCTCTGGCTTTCCATAGACGTGCACACACTTTGGTAAAAGAAACCCTAGGGAAGGAGATGGAGCAGTCTGTCACACAGTCAGGGTCATAGCAGCACGCCTGCTTAACCACCCACACACACACATACTATGACATGTGATAAGTCTGTGAAGCTGCAGAGGAAAAAAAAGACACATATCTTTGCTAATACACTCGTGCTCTTGCGTGTGTCTCATGTACATAAATACACACATGCATCCTCATCTGCAGCGCTGCTGGTGTAGCCTGGTAGCGGGCTGCTGGTTAATCACTGCTAATGTCACTAAGCTGATTGGTCAGTCGGGTCATTTTGATGTTTGTTAGGGAAACCACAAGGCTAGATGACTAACTGGTATGCCTCACTGCCTGTCTTTTCCAATCCATCAATCCATCTATCTATTTATCTGTCTGAGGAGGCTGGGTTTACATATAGTTTTACCTTAAATATTGAAATATTATGTATAATGCCTTTCTTGCCAGCATACAGTTTCATATTCCCCTGGCATCCCCCCTAAATGTGCTGTTTGCCCAAATTACTATTATTATTCATTTGGTGGCGGGTTCAGACACTGGCAGGAAATGTTTTCCACACACTGTAAGACACAAACCAAAACTTAGATGTGACTGGAGATCAAATTGTGTATTGTCCTCCATTACGTAAAAAGAATCAGATCTAGTGGGCGCGCGGATTCTACATTAACGGTATACAACGTACGAGAAATATTTAGATATTAACTATATTATATTTTGTAATGAAATGCGTCAATTATCTAATTGTTATGTCACAGTATATAACTCTTTCTTCACAAGATAACCCATCTGTGCTGTCAGCATCAGAATTTTGTGGAGGCAAAGGGCAATAATGCCCCAAGAAATCTCAGATTTGCCCCAAAAAAACCTGATCAAGGGGCAAATAACACCCCCAAGATTGAGATAAAAAGGAAGATATTTATCAGTTTATGCCAATATCCTAAATCCCACATTATACCATCACTTTATTGTCATTATGTTCATTTAATTTCAGTCTCTACCTCACAGTCTGTTGTTACGATACCTGACTGGCAGAGCACAGGTCATCCTGCAGTCAAGTAGCTGCCACGACGGACCGGTACCTCATTGAAAACCTTCAACTTTTAATGAAGAAAGCAATCCTAGGTCGTCACCAACGCCACCCGCAGACAAAAAGATGTTTCCAAATGATCTACACCATTTTTACTGGAGGTAAAATCAAGTGAGATGGTAATAAACCATCTACGCAAAGATCTCAGAAAGAAATTATCTTATTGAGTTTTACAACTGATAGAAACGATGACCAAACACACGTGCATCATAACAATGTGTCTGTGTCCCTCTCTGGGCTTTGATCCAGTATATGTCTACAATTGTTTTTCATTTCTTTCTTTTATATATTTGTTACAATGTAAAACTGCATTAGAAATTTTAAGTATTAAATTAATTTCTTTCTTCCTTCTCATTTCCAGTTTATTTACCTTGTCTCCTCTTGTGTATTTCCTGTTTCTCAACTCTACCATGCTCGTGATACATGTCTTTAATTTCTTCTCTTTTTTGCTGTCTGTTCTGTTTGTTTGATCCTTTGTTCTCCCTCGGACCCTATCCTTTTGGGTCCTTTCTCTCCAGCAGAGTGACTGCTGACAGGACGACTGACATACAGTATGATGGTTTAGCACTTTCCTTCTCTAAGGGGCATTTGGCCTACGAAGCTGAGAGGGACAGTGGGAGAAAAAAGACAGGGAGGAGGGAAAGGAATGGATAGAAAGAATAAAGGTAGAAAAAAATCTACTTCCCCTCTCGTTCTTTCCCCTTCTCTATTGCTGCTTTCTGTCTCGCTTCACCCCCCCCACCACACACACACACACACACACCTCCCTCTCTGGCCTTTCCATCGCATTGATCAATAACAGAGACAGCAAAACAGAGAGGAGAAAAACGCTTTGTGATATTTTGGCAGGTGAGAGGGAGGGAGGAAGATACAGAGAGAGAGAGAGAGAGAGGACAGAAGAATAGGAGGCAGGGTGGAAAATGAGACAGGGAAAGGCAGAGAGGCGGGGTGGTCTGTTTGAATTTCCCATTAAAAGAATCAACTACAGCAGCCCGAGCGAGATAAAGATGGATGAAAAGACAGAGAAACAGTGAAAGAAGGAGACGATGGGTTAATCTCTCTCACACACACACATATACACATCCACACAATTCAGTATCGATGAGTGCTGCTGGAATTGATAGTATAATTCTGTCAAGCACAAACACCTGCGGTAACAGAGAGAGAGTGTGTGTGTGTGTGTGTGTGTGTGTGTGTGTGTGTGTCTGAGGCAGATGGTGTGATCCCTGTACTGCAGATTATTCTTTTTCTCACTGTACACCCTGACCACAAAACAGCATCGGACTTCCTAAATATAACAACTGAACATTTTAAGATGGGAAGAAATCAATTCAACGTATCGTCCAAGATGTGTCACAAATGAATCTCAAGTGCTCTGTGCTATTACTACTCAAGAGTTTCCTTTTTGTTATTATGTTGCCATCAATTTTTCAGCGCAAAGTCCCAAAATGTCGCCAGATTACGTAACATGTTAATTTGAATATCTGTGGTGTCATAATGTAACAATTTTCAAATATACAGGGCTGCCCCCAAATGGTCGACCAAAACGTTGTCAATGAAAAAAAAAAAACTCAAAATTAATTTAGGAGTCCTGTCATTAGGACCAAGAAGAAAGTATCAGGGGGACGGTTGCAACACGGAGTCGGGAATATGGGACAACCTTATTTTCCACGGTCTTCCAATCATATGTATTATAAGACGCACTTGAAATGCAGCCTTTGACACATGCAGCCCCTGAATTGAGACACAGCTGCAGTGAAGTCCACCCTGATGTTAAGTTCGCAGATGAAAATCAGAACAGAAAAACTGATTTTTCTATCGTTAAAGGTAATGTTTATTTGTTGAAGATTATAAATCTAAATCATCCATTCGACCTAGCCGTAGGCTATGTATCAGGGAAGGCTTAATGTATCATGCTACATCTTTGCTAGTATCTTTGGTGCCAGTCTGGGTAAAGTTGAGGGCGACAGGGAAGGGACGATGTTATATACTGTGTTGCAATAAATTAACAAAATGTTCAGTCTCCTTCCTGGTTGTTCTGACCCGTTCAGAATCATTACTGCTTTTTCCGTTAGCATCGTCGTTAATAGGTGGCTCGCTTCATCCATGCACTTGTAATTTATATTTAAATAATTACATTTATATAATAAACGTGTGACAACTAGTCACTTGAACTAACATTTTTGGTTGGGGGCTGCCCTACAAATATACAAGATTTAAATAAAATGCAAGTTAAATAAACGTTATAGCTATATTAGCCATTATTGTTTTTCAAACTGCTACAATGTCATCAGTTTGCACTGAAATCTAACTCCAATTTAAAAAGCCTTAAATGAAGGTTGTTGTATAGACGGTAGAATAAACTCAGTCTGATAAACTGTGCATTTTGGAAAAAACTAAACAAAAACATAAGTAGTTAAAGTAGTATAGTAATAAATATTTCATTTAGAACAAAAAAAAAAGCCGAAGTTCTCTCGAAACAACAGGTATCAGTGATTGGTCATTTCAAATTCAGTAATTTCCCCATTGAGGGGAAGATTTATCTTACTGGCTTTCTTGTGATGGAAATGAGAGCTTCCCTGAATTGATGTACTTCCTGTACAATATGTTTCAGGGAGAATTACTTTGACAGAGGAGTGACCTGCTATTCAGCTAGGAGGTTAGCTAGCCCTGTCCTCTGATGATAGAAAGTATAATATACATAATTTGTACGAGTCTTACAAGTCAAAATACATCGCATTTCCTTTGATTGATTTCCTTTCCTTTCGCCTTGATGCATGTTTTCATCTGTTCACAAGTCATCATCCATACTTACTTCATTGGTCTTTATGTCTCCTTGACGAGGTTTGTACTATCAACGTCAAAAAAGCGCCTTAAATTAAACTGCCTTAACTAAATATTGAATTGAGCTGAATTGAATTTTATCCCCCCAAAAGAACTGCACTGAACACTGCAATCTTTCATCCTCAAGGTCAGTTGGAGAGGCGTGTTTTCATTATGCTCTCCTCCTTCAATAAAGAACATTTCTGTTTGAAAGGGTGAGGAAAATAAGACAGAAAAATATGCTGTTGGCTCGAGAGAACGCAGTTCTGATGAGACAACAGATGTTCCACCTTTCATAAACTTTGACCTAGGCAAAACAGGACAACGCAATCAGAAAGAAAGGAGAGGCAATGAAAAGAGACAGAGATGTTGAGACAGGAAATGTGTAAGCATTTTTCACCACCTTCATATCTTTTTGAAGGTGTCTTTTTATGGTAATCAGGTCTTCCGTATGAACACGAGGAGGAGGCAGCCTGCGTTGTCCACGAAGTGCTAAAGCACAGTGAGTATGAGACAGCAGAGGCCAGGAAATGTAGCAGAGAGGTTTCTGGTGCAAACGCCCGGATTTTTCAATTTAGTATTCATAAAAGGATCAGCATCTCATCAACTGTAAACTCTTTTATTTACCACAGAAATTCACCAGCATATCGACCTGGAAAGTATGTTGCAAACAATTACTTACGAAATACTTTACCCAAACATAATGACTAACATAATAATTTAACACTGGAAAATGTGTTGTGTATGTGTAGAGGTCCGTATTCTGTTGCCGAACACACCTTTAGAGTTCTATAATTGAATTTGTTTGCACAAATGATAAATTGTGATTCCTGTATGTGTGCTTTCTTTAGGCAAGAAAAGCAATACTTTTTTGGCAATTTTGACGTGCAATGTGTGTGTCTAACTTCATGTATTTTCAGTATGTGCATATATGTGAGCATTAAGGCCTCACACAGTTTGACCTCTCCTAATTAAATCTCCTCTTGAGAAGAAACTAGCTCCATCCATCATCTTGCCATCCCAGAGGGAGACCCCACTACAGAATTGGCTAAAAGACCCTCATCGTCTTCCTCTACCTCCCCTCTTTGTCAAATATCCTTGTCTCCCCCCTGTTCTACATACCTGGCAACAAGATCCTTTCCCTTGTCATCCACCTGTACTCTTCTGCCAAACACCATATTCTGCCAATTTCTTAGACCAAAGGACACAGACAACTGCACCAGCCAAACACTGAAAGAAACAGGCCTAAAGTTCCGGACCTGACAAAAACAGGAATATGTTTTACTTTCCTGCCAAAGAGCCTGTTTGGTTAACACTGTTTCTACCAACATCATCTAACAGAGACTCTGCCAAAAGGTGCATCTAGTAGCTTGTACATCACACTGCTTTACACACTGCTGGCCATAGACAGGGAGGGGACAACACAATGGCTGCTCTTATCAAGCTACAATCTAAATCTGTAAATGTTTCATGTAGACTGTATGTTTTTGTATTTAGATTTACGTACATTTAAGAAGACTAGTTGGATTCACTGGGACGGGCAAACCCTAAGCATATTTACATCCGAAACACAATCAACTAAGAAGCATACTTACAGCTAAATGGAAGATGCCATGGCTAATTAAGCATGGGATAATATAGTTTGTGCTCATTCTCTTGTAAAGCAGCTTCCTGTTAAAATGTTTATGAAGAAAAACTAGTGGGTTATTGATATTGGATCAAGTGATCATATAAAATCTGTGAATAATTTGGGACCTAAAAAAACCTGATGAAAGTTTTCTTCATCTCAATATCTTGGCTTTGGAAACTAACTTTTTTTAAAATCTACATTCTATCTACATCTGTCTTTTGCATTAAATAACTGTGTAAGTAGTCCTTCTCACTTATTGCTTCCTCCACAGACCTTGGCTTTCTCCCACTGTCTTATGCCTTTACAGAGAAAAGCAGAGAGAGAAGAGAGAGAGAGAAATTAGAGGCGAAACAGAGCAATGATGAGGACTGGCTGTGTTCACTACCAAAACCATGGCAACCCATCAGTGCTACCTTGAACCAGACAAGAGAGGTGCCATCAAAGGGAAAGTTTTAAAGACACACTGAAAACATTGTTCAAAGCAAGCATGCGCTTACATTGTATATAAAGAACTGCAGTAATTTAAATGTATGAAATGATGCATGTCTGACATATCTCTGTGTACGTTTGTTGCAGCAATGAGTCCATTTTTGGCCTGTTACAACGTAAAGAAAAGTCAAAGTAATGATTTGGGGACCGTAAGGAAATGCTTAAAAACATTAAAATTGGTGACCTCGCTTTGCTACAAGGTTTGATTTGTGTTTCCTTTGTTATGTCAATCAATTTCTGTAAAAAGATTTAGAGTGGGGATGTGAAGGCAGTTGCAAGTCAACTCGAGTATTGTTTAAACTATAATTTGTTATTTTAACATGTACTGTTTTTTTCAAAACCTGGCGCCAGCTGTAAATACTGTAGATCTTCACAATGTGATGTTCTTCATGTTAAAACTAGGATTCAATTATTTACAATTTGAATGTGGTGCTTGTGCTGACTGAGCACAAACATTAGAGTTGAGTGAGTATGAGAAAGCTCTACGTCAAAGATGAGGGCACAGTTGGTCCACAATTACTAATTTCAGTGTCACACCATCAAAATAGCCCTTGCCTCGGACATCACATACAGGCTGCAGCGGACACACGCACGCAGGTTAACAAATGGGTATAATTAGCTGTACTGATCAATAAGACTTTAAATGAAACACACTTATCATTGTAACCCTCCCACCCCCAGCCTGCGACTCAGCTTTGGCCCTGGCAGACAACATAGTTCAAATGTATAACACAGTGTTTAGCGAGTGTGTTTACTGTAGGTGTGTTTCCCCAATGGAGACCAGAACACTATTAGCTGGGGTCACAGGGAGCACTTAACACTGACAGGAGACAGAGAAGGAACAAGAGGAGAGGTGCAGAGTGGGTGTTTGTAGGGGAGGGGGGGTTGGTTTAATGTATTTGTCGAGGCTAAAGTTTATTCCTCATCAACACTGCTGTGACGATACCTCAGCCTGCTGGGAGGAGGGTGTTGAGCTCCAGGCCTAAAGGGCTGGCATCTTCAGGTGTTGGACCCTCTGGGGTAATAAGTGGACCACACCTGGAGCTGCTCTCTGTACCACACACTTTTGCAGCTTTCAAATGGAACATGTTAAATTTTTGACATGGGGAAGTTATTGGATGCACATTGAAGTGAAGTGGTTTGTTGCTATGTGACTGACAACAAAAACATGTCATCTTGTTCCGTTTTCCAAACGTGGTTAATGCTTGGGTGTACATAGAAAACTTGAAATCTCAGTGGTCATAGAGGTTATACAGCGGAGTGACTGATGCTGATGAACGTGTACAAACCAAAAACAAGTTGTGCAATGACATATTACTGATTGTGCCTTTAAAATGAACACGGCTATTTCTCATTTCTTGTTGTTGATATCTTTATTTTAGTACGTTATTTTCTACATACTGTATGAAAATCGCGTCACAGTTTTACTTGACTTGACACGGGTGTTATGTCCTTGGTGCGTTAAAGGTAAACCTGAGCTTTAATGCTATTGCCCTCCATGATACATGCAGCTTACATCAGCACATACATGTACTTTATGTCCCAGCACAGTAGAGCAGTGCTGAAAACAAAACCGATGACACAGCAGGCATGACTACATGTCAAAGTCCCAAGAACCCTGTATGTGATGTGTTTTTATTGAAACCCATCAAACCTCACGTTCAACAACACACAGGGAGAAGAGAGATTTGGACATTCTATTGGTGTGCAGACAAAGGAAGGTGGCAACATGAATTGATAAACACTGGATAACAAATTATATATGGCAGGTCATTTCCTGCTCTTGAGCTTTGCTACAACACAGTAAGCGTCATTGACCTCAAAATAGACATAATTTAGGTCACATGAGTGTGCCCTGTGATAGACTGGTGATCTGTCCAAGGTGTATCATACCTCTCACCCAAAGCCTGATGAGATATGCTACAGCCTCCAGCACAGGAGAAGCAAGTATAGAAAATGGATGGACACAGAGTTCATGGCGTCCTCATAGACACGATTAATTCCTCAGGATCCACAGACAGGTTTCCCTACTACAGCAGGGGGGTAGAAAAGAAGAAGCCGCAATGTCACAAATTTTTTTTAGAGGATTTGCTTGTCCTTGAATTTCCTTTATTTATTTATTTTTTTACACATGTAACGTTAGCAGACCTCAAATTCCTGACGTTTGCCTGCAAAAGTTAAGCACTGTGATTTTCCTGTTACCTTATCTGTTCTTTGTAACCAGTTTCTGTGAATGAAAACTATCCACCTCATCCCAAGTTGTTCATTATGCACTCTGAGCTAAGAGAGGTTACTAATTCCATGTATCTTTTGTGAAAAAAAATAATTCTGGTTTGTTTTATACTCCCTGCATGTGTATTTGTGTGTGTGTGTGTGTGTGTGTGCGTTTCGAAAACTGTCTATATGATACCACTCTGAGAGGGAGCACCGGGAATTAAACAGATTTCTCGTCATTGTGCTCTTTTCATAGTAATACAATAATTACAATCCAATTCAAGGAACAGAAAAACTTGGTGATAGCTGGAGTTAGAAAAATATTTATGTGAAGTTTGGGGGGGGGGGCAGTGGGAGAGAAGGATAGACTGCTGAGCAGGTATGGGTGAAAAGAGAGAGAAAAAGAAGAAGAAGGAAAGGGTGAAAGACTAAATGATAAAGCAGAGAGGAAGGAAAGCGGGTGGAAAGGGGTAGAAATAAAGAGGATGAGGAGAGATGGTGGTGTTAGGGTAGGGCTGGGGAGGGAGGGAGCTGTAGAGGCCAGAAAAACAAGCAGAGAATAAACAGATCGAAGGAGAGAGGAGAGAAAAACAGGCTGAGAAGGAGAGGGAGGCACGAAGGGCTGGAGGCAAACTCAGCATGAGCTGGAGAGAGGAGACTGTGACAGACAGAGGGAGGAAATAAATGGGGAGAAATAAGGAGAGAACGCCAGATAAAAGAGGAGGGGGCGTAAAAGCAAAATAAATAAAAAAATAAGATAGACACAAGCAAGGAAAACAAAGAGTGAGGACGAATGTACAAAAAAAGCAAGTGATAGGGTAAAAAGCAAATATTGCATGTTGTCCCCTCATTTCCTGTGTTAGCGTACGGTAAATGGTTGTGTATGTTAAAAAGACAAGGACACAGACAGAATGACATGCATCAAGAGAAAGGCTAGTAAAGAAAAGCAGATAAGCAGAGTAAAGAAAATGTCCCATAACACAGCAGAGACCGGAAGAGACGGACAAAATCGTTGTGAAAGACAGAGACAGAGAGGTATTATGGGTAAGGCAGACGATCAAGGTGAGGAGCACCGAATGATGGCGAAAAGAGAGAAAAAATAAAATAAGCAGGAGAGATGGTTGAATTGGCCGTCAGAGCTCTCCTGTCTTTATTACTTTTCTATAGAGCTGTTTGGAAGGAACAAAGGGAGAGTGTGTCGTCAATGTGTGTGGGTCCTGGGTGCCCAAGGCTACCTGCCTACGTATGTGTGTGTGTGTTTGTGTGTGTGTGTGTGTGTGTGTGTACTATCTGCACACACAAAAGACACGCACAGGAACAGGGTGCTCAGTGCTTGCCGATGGGTTCTTTTCATTGGAGCCCAAGGCTCAACCTTCAGCTAACAGAAGAGGAATACAAGGCCAGCAAGATTGAATATGGCACACACACACACACACACACACACACACACACATCAACATTCAAGCATGTGTGCACACGCACACACACACACACACACACACACACACAAGTGACCACGTCTTCGTACGCCTCCTCTCCATTCCTCCCTCCCACGTTCTATCTTTCCTGTTCTCTCCTTTATACTTTTTTTTCTCATGTTTTTCTGTCCCGTCATTCTTCTGCAGTAGATGTGAAGGTCACTGGGAGGTGGAGCTGTCTATCTATCCATCTATCAGTGAAAGTTGAACAGAAGACAATTAGTAATTGGGATAATGGACATGAAAACAGCATTGACAATTGGAACACAGAACATACATATTACTTTCAAGAGACAACTGTTTGACATTTTGGAGGTCTTTATGTGGCTGTGAGGTTGCCAGGCAACGAGCAGCATCTTAAAAAATCCAGTAAAACCACAACTTCATCAGTTTTACATTTCTGTGTATGGATTTAACAAATGATATGTTAACAAGTGAGCTTTAGAGTTTTTTTCCCTACTTTGGACAGGGCCAGGCTAGATGTTTTCTCTACATATAGTCTTTGTGCTAAGCTAAGCTAACCACCTGCTAGCTCTAGCTTCATATTTAGCATACGGATATAATCATGGTATGAATAACAGTGTTATCCACGTCTTTACAAATGAAACACTTTATGGCTCGTCTTTTGACCTTAAAGACGTCTGGGGTATGTCTACTTTTAAACTATAACTACTAGCATTATTTTTGATGGTAGCTTATTACCACATGCATTGCCTTCTCAAAGTAGTATCATGGTTTGTGATGTTTTACAGACTGCAAATGCAATGTAAAAATTGTTTTTCACAGCCCCATCAATGTTTGAGCAAATTTAGATGGAATTTTGTACTGATCCCAGTGCCAGGCGTCCCGGCCGGTGCTAGCAGCTGCCATGCGCGATAAGTGAGAGCGAAACGAGGGATGGTTACGTATGGTATTTATGCGGAAATGGCGTAGTGACGTGGTTAACGTAATGGTGGTGTGTTCCTGCTCCCGAAATTCTGCTAAATAGCGACACTTAAAAGATGTTTGTGTATCTCGCTATTAACTAAGCTAGTCTGATGAAAAGTGCCACATTCAGCTTAGCTCGACTTAGCTCTGCATATGATTCCTTGCTTTTCTCATTAGGGAGTTTTATTTATTGTAAAACCACCTATGGTGACATTGCCAGTGAGATGCACTCTCTGTGTCACCAGTGTATTGTAACCAACTCTGGACAAAGACTTCTACCAAATGGCACTTAGACAATTAGCATGGAGCAAGACTTATGGAGCTCCTGATGTCTTCAACAGCTCATTTTGCCGCCTCATTCATTTATTTCCAGTAGACATCACGCTGAGTTCTAAAAGCTCTCAAAATCCATCCTATCTGTGAATAAGTGTGTGTGTCTGTGCATATGATAGAGATAAATAGAGACAGACGGACGAATAGAGCAGTTTTATATCTCCACCCAGCTGGTAATAAGACTTCAAAAACACAGCGAGAGGGTTGTGTTCCACTAAGTGGCGATTGATCGGCGTGTGAGTGTGTGTATGTGTCTGAAGGGAAAACATGGGTGATAGTCTGACTGATCCTACAAGATAGACACCCACACACCTGTCTCACGTCTGTCTCGTCTTCAGTGTTATTTCTCTTCTTCTTCATCACCCCCCTCGTTCTCTCTGCTTCAGTCCCTCGCTCTGAGGAGTAGGTGTGCTCTCTGCTGTCCTCCTCCAATCTCCCTCCTCAGTGTGTGTCCACCGGTACCATGGACACAGCACACACACACACACACACACACACACACACACACACACACACTTCTTCAGTCCCGTTACCCCGCCTCTCTCTCTCTCTCTCTCTCTCTCTTTCTCTCTTTTCTACAACTTCCTTCCTCCTCTGTCCTCCTTCTTACCCTCTCCTCCTCCATCTTATCAGCTCCCGCTTCTCCTCATTAAGCCTCCACCATCCCCCCTTTGCGTCCTGCTTAGTGTTCACTTATCAAAGCTACATTCAAAGCACAGGGGGAGATCGGGGGATAGACGGGTCAGATAAGACCGATAAAGAGGGAGTGTATGTGGGGATCTTTGTTTGCGTGTGTCTACGTGTGTGTGCGTGTATCTGTTTTTGGATATGTGATTGAAGTATTTTCTTTCTTTCTTGCCTGGAGCGATGTGGAGTGGACACAGAGTCCAAAGCAGCTTTACCCTCTGTCTCCATCAAAACAAAGCAATTACACAGACACAGACATGAGGGCGCCACCTCTGCTGCCCCACAGGCGTAGAGGGTTGACAAGCCAGTGCCTTTGATCTTGACTACCAATAAACTTCATCTTTAAAAGATCTTCTTTTAAATGCTTTTTTCCTTTTAAACCTAAAATCCCATGTGATATTCCTATGATCTCTCACAATCCAGTAAACACGGATAAACCAACCAGACCTTTTCAAAAGCTGGACAATCAAAACAACCAAAGCTTCAAAACACGATGCTGTCGAGTGACAAATGTCGCACAACACTGCTACGATGCAGCTCAAGTAAAGGTACTGAATTAAGAGTAATACATTATGAGTGCATTACAAAGTAGTGTCTTAGCAAGTCAAAGCAGTTTTACCCTCCCTTTAATAGCTGTGTGTACTGGCCAAGGTTTTCAAAATAATTTGGCTCCATTTACACTTGTCAAGTGCATCAAGGTTTAATGAATATATGTGTCTCCAATCGGTCTGATTCCATCTGGGCTACATGTAAATCAGGGTGGGCCATATTCCAGCACCTGTAGCCATTTGGTAACAGAAACACAGAAGAAGAATAACAAATAACATTTTAGCTAGCCTGCTAACAGCAATCCACTAACAAACCACATAAACACATGTATGACAGGCATTATGGGATTACATGCAAGAAAACACACTGATCCTTCAGTGGTAAATAAAATGGTGAAATATCAAATGGGAAATCTTACTTTAAAAGTTTTATGTAATAATTATATCTTGTTTGTCAGCCCCTCTGGTGGTTCTGCTCCCTGTGAGGAATCAGCTAATAATCTTGTGGGAATGTAGTGAGAAGGCTAATAGAGGGATGATGGACATTAGCCTTTCAGTAATGTCCAGCGACTGTAATACAGACAGGGGCAGGCATGCCCTCAGAGAAAATGCAGAAGGTTAGTCGAGGCAGCAGAGGGGAGAACCAATAAGAATCCTGTCCTTGTGTTTCACCTGACCAACCTGACACCTGGGCCTTTACACCCATCGTATTCCTGTTCAATCTGGAAGATTTAGGAAAGGACTACATAATAAGGTATACAATAAAGTGTCATTGGCTTTTTACATATTTATTTATCACTGCCTTTGTGTTGTGGGCAGAATGTAAGACATAATCAGCCATATTTGTAATGGGTAACCATTGTCACCTAGCAGCTGTCCGTCGGCAGGAGCATCCCCCTCAAAGACTGCAGCTATCACATAGCAACTGTCGTGCAGTATGGAGGAGAAATAGCATTCGGAACATTCTGTGAAAGACCTCAGTTTTTACATGCATGTGTTACCATGCAGTTCACATCAGAGGCTTCCTGCACACTTTTACATGAATGTAATAGTAATGAATTGTGTCTTACCTTTTTCCTTCTTGAGGAATTTATCATTAAGTAAACCCTGGAATATGATCTGTTAATACACACATCGCTTTGCTGTGCTGAAGAGGTACTCTAAGTGAAATAATTATAGAATGCGCTCCACATAGGTATGTACTTGCATTTTACACATATTTTCTTCATAGAAAAGGTGGTAACTTGCATACTGCGAACTGAATACAGAGAGCACACACACAACACATATCTTTCAATGTAAGATATACAGAGAGGACCAGAGTGTGTTTTGTGAAAGAGGCTGTTTACAAAGACATGTTATAGTTATAGCACTCCAAGGTGACCAAACTTGGGGGTCAAATCCCAAGACATTCCCTGTGTGTACTGAAAAAATGAACCTCTTCACTACCTGAGAAAATGCAATGGCTCTTAGTTTGCACACTCTACATCCCTCAGTGGATGATTTTTTTGCACTTACTGCTCATACAAGAAATTAGACATGAATTTAGGTGCCTTAGAAAGACTTGTCACACCTCAACTCAATACTACAGTAGTTCAAGGTTGTGACAGTAGATGTACTCCACTTGCCACAGCATGGTGCGTAGTGTTAACTCAGCCAGGAAATTTCTGATGAAGCTACAAAACATATGAACATCCACCAGCTGTGAACACTAGTTGCTTTAAGTAGAATATCTGTTATCAGATAATGTACATTGTTCTGCTATCAGAAAGAACCAAGATCAAAATGATAAAAGTGTACATTATGATGAAAGATTCCTTTGTCAATACAATTGTAGGAATGAAGACATTATTATATTTGTATCACTTCTAAACTGCAGCTCTGTATTTGTATCTGTATTTTAATCATTATTAGCCTTGCTAGAGGCTACAGGATGGATTTCCATTAAATTCGGTACAGACATTCATGGTCTCCAGAGTATGAATTGTACTCATAATCATGATCCCCTGACCTTTCCTCAAGCGCCACTATGAGGTACACATTTGTGATTTTGAATGAAATGCCAAGACAACTATTGGATGGATCAGGCTTTCTCTATATGAAGGGACGTACGTGCATCTGCTCTTGTAGCGTTAGCCAATATGAACGCACACAGTCTCTCTGAAATAACCTGTGATTGGCTAAAGTCTCCCATCACAAGTTAAATCTTCTGAAGCCTGAAAACATAGCAAAGAGGATGAGCTGAAGTAGAGGTTTGATCTCAGACCATTTCAATTACAATATGCTACATGACATTTTTGCCCAATGATGCCAAAAGAAAACTACATACCCAACCTTTAACACATGTTCTCATATATACAGAAAAGGGTTGAAAGGTAGGTTTCACCTTTTCAGTCCTTCAGATACTAAGAGTAGAGAAGCTACTGGTTTAACATTTTCCAGTTTAGTGTCCTACAAAAACCAGTACTTAATAATTAAATATGGAGGTGTTTACAAAATCCCAGGCTCTCTAATTCTCACTTCCTTCAGGTTTGCTGCCATCTCACTCCCTGCTCTCCTTTCTCTACACGCCCTCTCCTGCCACTCATCTGCCAGAAATTATGCAGATTTCTCTCTTTAAAAACATGCTGCATTCAGAATTTGCATCCCTCCTCCCTCCCCCTCTGCACTTCCCTCCATCCCTCCTTCACCGCCTGAAAGTGGATGACCTCAACTTCATTTAGAGGAGCTTTATTTCACACCATTCACCACTCACTCCTTCTGTCTTCCTGTCTCGCCTCTCTCTCTCTGCAGCTTCATTAAAGGTTGACCTGACAGGAAGGCGTGGTGTGCAGGGTTGAAGGGTATGGGAATGTGTGTGCACCCCCTTTTCGTGTCCTTGATTTCTTGTGTCAGTATTTGTCAGTGTACTGGTACGTGTAAGTGTGTTTACATGCTTGTGTGTGTGCACATGTCGATGTGTGTCAGGATGCCTTCAGAGGACAAGATATGTGTAAAATAATGCAGGAGGATATTGTTTCTGTATAATGGGCTGACATTAACTTTCCTTTTCAACCCCTTAACCTTGAACTGAACTGAGTCAGAGTTACTGTGAGTGTGCCGACCTGAACCATGCTAACTTAAGACATGTCCTGACAAGTAGCCAGGATGCACCCAGGAGTTTCGAATCTTCAAATTTACTTGCAAGCAAAGCACATTATATTTGAGCCATGGAAGAGATCAAATAATTTAGTATACAAGATAAAGCATCTGCTATTGATCAGAATGGCAGAGGCAAAAGCCCAAAGGTTACTAGGCTATACTGTTTGTGAATTTAAAACCTAGTCATATTTAGAAAGAGCTTCATAACCAGACAGTGGATTTTAAAATGATGGTTTTGATCCCAAAAACCTTTTATTGGAACTCTTCACTGCAGTCACAAAAGACATCACTTTTGCAGATTGTGAGATTCAATCTCAAACACCTTTAGATGTTTAAACTTTTAGAAATATGCACGTCATTCACAATTCCATATGCTTTAGGTCTTTAAACAGAACATGAAAACACACTGACCTCTCCCCTCTCCTCTCCTCTCATCTGTCTCTGACTGAATACAAATGTCCACCCTCTGGACTTTAGACTGGGACTTCACAAACAGTATGCATGTACCATGATGTGAAGGGATAAATTGCATAATAAGACAAGATTTAAAACCATAATCGTTTCCATGGATATGAATGCCAATTCTTGAACTTGTAACCCATCTCAAATTATTTTACTGATTGGTTCTTAATTCTATTGACACTGGCAGTTAATGCAATAAGTGCTGCTGCGTTATGTAGAATAACAGATAGATAATGATTCCTGTGCACAGTAAAACTTCTCTTTTCCTTTGATTATCTGAGCACTCGTGTAACACCTTTAACACCATATTCACATCAAACCCTCGACTTAAAGTCCTCACATTGTTGTTGGTCCCAATTTCTTTCTTTGTTAGATGTGTTTGCCTGTCTAACGCTGCCGATTACAACAAACAAATTGCAGGCTAACGCATGAAGAATAGCGTTAGTTCAGCACTAAAGTCGCTCTTCATTGCATTGGTTGATCAGCATCAGCCCTTTGCAATAAGCTTTACAATGACTGGCTCATTGATTTCTTTGTGGCTAATAACATATTCATGCAAGTGTATTGTGCGGACATTATAACCCGACACTAACACTGTTTACTCTCCTGATTATGTCCATGCCAATGCAGCTTGTATTCTGTGTTTGCATGTGTTTGCGTGTTGCAGTGTGTTGAGTTCTCAGGGACATTGTAATACATCCCATTCTTCCATGTTAATGACAGAACAACAAGTCGTACATTTCCGATTTGCTCAAAAGATGGACCTGCATCAAACACCCCTACTACTGGTGTGCTACTTTGATTTTAAAGTGAAGCAACAGTTATTTCATAATATGCCACCGCCTTCGTTATTAAGCAGAAGACATGCCTTCTGTTTACCTCCTGAAAACTAATTACATCATCTGTTCGAAGATGTTCCCCAGGAAAGATGCAGCACATAAAAATAGCACTCATTCTGTAAATGACAAATGATGGAAGAGACTGGCTACTGTGGATTTGGATTCCTCCACGCTGCTTCTATTACTGGATCTGCTACTGGCATAACACACCTGAATCTCTGACTGAACTGTTGGCAGGCGAGTTGCATTGTGTGTAATGTAGGTTTTTGACAAGGTTTTACCCTATTTTTTAAACTGTCCATTGTGAGTCTGGCAGTGTTAAAGATTAGCAATGCTAAATCGAAACTTTAAAAAGGTGCCTTGTTGTTTCATGTATCCTCTAACAAAAGTGTTACATTCCTTTAAGGATTTTTAGAAGAATCGCCTTTTAGAAAATCCAAAATGAGACATGTTGCATTGGACAGTAGTAAAGTTTGTTTAGACAAAGAGATAAACTGAGACAAAGCAATTAGCTTACTCCACCTCTTTTTTTTTTTTCTTCAACTTAACTTTAACCATTTGACTCCAATTTAACTTCTTGTGTTTTGGACAACTTCACTTTTTAGGGTGTATAATATTATAAAAACAACTTTATCTAATATACTACCAAATCCTTTTTCTGTTTGTCCAAAAACATATTTTTTGTCTGCTGTTTCAGCATTTCAAATTATCTACATAAATAAAAAAAGGTGAAAGCTTTAGTAGTTTTTACCAATTAATGATGCCATTTTCCTGTACTTTTCTTTCTGCTGCAGTCTCTCTCTTCCCCTCTGTCTCCCAGGAGGATTGGAGGGTAGAGAGACCTATGAAGCCAATTATCAAGGGTCCCACTAACAAGGAGGAAGGGTGAAACATTGCTTCACTGTCCTGCCTTGCTCCCTAACACACAAAAACACCTATTGTATGTGCACAGGTACAAATACCCACTACACTTGTTGCTTCATTGCCTAAGGACAGCATGTCTTAACGTTGGACTTTGACATTTTGTGTCTGTGTGGTTTTGTGTGCTTAATAGATTTCACTAATTCCGATTTTTTCATTTAACAAACCCTGAAAATGGGATTTCAAACATTGTGACAAAGGAGATAGCCTTGCAGGAAGATTTGAAAAAGAAATGAAGGAAAAGGATGTGAGGAGTGTGAGGAAATGCAATTAAACAACGCTGTCAAATAAATATTGGTAAAAAGAGGGAAGAAGAAAGCAAGAGAAAAGTAGAAGAGGGATAGTTTGAAAAAGGAGACAGCTACAGGTCAATGTGGACAAATTAGGATAGAGAAAGGCAGATGAAGGGGAGGAGGAATGAATGAAAAGATTACAGAGGTGACGATGTGAGACATAAAGAGCGATAGATTAAATGGAAAGGTGGAGGATGGTGATTTGGAGAAAGCAAGAGAGAGCAGGAGGGAGAAACAGAGGGGGGGATGGATTAAAAAGAAACAGGGGATGCTAGTGGAGAAGAGGAATGTGTGATTTGGCAGCATGAAGAACATCCAAGCCAGCTTCACCCACTGAGTCCTCTCTCTTTCTCGCTCTCATTGTCTTTTGTCAACTTCTCACCTCTTAATATAAATTGATTGTGAAATTGTGTAACTTATGCAAACAAATAAATCTTACCTTTATGAAATTTAAAGTACTCCCCAGAATAGAGAATGTGATCATATATATTAAATTAATACACCTAGTAACATACAGTCAGGTCCATAAGTATTGGGACATCGACACAATTCTCATCTTTCTGGCTCTATACACCACCACAATGGATTTGAAATGAAACGAACAAGATGTGCTTAAACTGCAGACTTCCAGCTTTAACTTGAGGGTATTTACATCCAAATCA
>JAVQJD010011720.1:0-35827 GCA_036023655.1 Nannoperca australis
AAAAAACCCATAAGTACAAAGTTAATTAATAAAAAGATTTAAAAGAGCAAGTAAGACGAGCGGAGCAACCGTATCGGGCAGCACGCACTTAGAAGCGCATGCGCACACAGTCCATCACTACACACTCCATCGAGTGAATGCCTGTCATGTAATAATGTATGATTACATTATTATTACGTATAGATTCAGCTGAAAACAGAATTATAATGTTGTAGCTGGTCATAGACAATTCATTGTTAAACAATTTTAGAAAATTTATGAAACCGAGAGACTTCTGTGAAAACAGGCTGTTATTTTTTAACTTGTTTTAAGAAAATAGACTTTTTGGACTCAATCAAAGACAAAAATGACTTGGTAAGATGGAGAGAGATTTGTATTGTGTGCAGTATGAAACCTGTTATTCGCTGTCAAATCAGTGTAGTGGAGTAAAAAACTGCAATATTAAACTATGAAAAAGTGGAGCAGATGTATAAAATAACATAATGGGAGGTGAATGAAAGATGCTACTGAGTTGCATTATGGGATTTGTAGGATTCAGTGTTTTGGAGCTTCTGTATATGTCAGCTCCACCCCTTCCACATATAGAGCGTAGCCATTGATTTTAATGTGCCTTTTTCCCTTGTGTGTCCCTGGTTGACATCAGTGACCTGGCTCCACCATACTTTGTTTTCCCAGCAAAGACCAGCCCCTTCAATCAGATGCCTCTTAAATCAAAATATAGATTTAGGTGAGCAGGCTGTCTGGTCTAACAGCCTAAACGAGTGTCTCACAGTCTGCTGCAGTGCTGTGTAATGTAGTGTGATGCAGCCTGGTTGTGAATGGCCATTTTGCCAACATGCAGACAGAGCAAGTGGAGAACCAGTGTTGTGGGGTTGAAGTAATGCAACATTAAGCAGGAACGCAAAGGTGATACATATGCTGTTGCTGTTTGATAAATATGATGACTTACATTCATATATAGAAAAAAATATATTTGCTAAAGAGTTATAGTTAAAAACATATAACCTAAATGCAGTTATACCCTGGTCGTAATGGCTTGCTTTGTTAAAGGAGAAACACAGTGCAGGTGTACAGGACAAGCACAGGGGCATTAGGAAGTAGGCACAGGTGCTGACATTAGTCATGACTAATAAAATAACCTCACTGCCTTATTTGGCAAGCAGTATGTCTGTGCCACAGCACTCAAGCAATTTTGTGATGTATGGAGCAGTGTGGACTGAATCTGCCACAAAGGCTTCTCTCAAGAGGAAATCAGAATTCCCAGGGCCGAATATAATGTAGATTCAAAAAGTTTAAATCAGCCAACTTAGCCTAAAAAGAAAGGCTGGTAATATCTTAAATATGATTCTTTTGGGTGTCAATCACTTGAATATGACTGCAATTTGCTCTCTTTTTTTAACTGGTTGCCGGGCAATGTCTGTGCAAATTCCCTTTAATTCTTGACAGGAAAATTGCACTGCTTTCCTTGATTGTTACGACACCCCCTGCCTTACTTTCCCCTCCACTTAGGTGCATCCAAGTTCAGGAACAGTCATCAAAAGACCGGGTTAAAGAAATAGCTATGTGCACCTGACTCTGTTCCATGTTCTGTCACAAAGTGTGTTTACCTCCGGAGTTGCCATAGAGAGGGAGGCAGTTTGTGCTTTGTCTTCCTGTTGAAGGCCGTTGACAGTATTGTGCACTGAACAGTATAGTGCAGTTGCCATAGTGAGTAGTTCCAGCTCTCAGTCTGTGATGTACATGCTTTTTGACAATACTGTTATCCTGGGGTGTGACATCTTTGAATCACCAGTAACAGATGTATTTGTGTGTGAAGAGTGCCTCAGGCCTTTGACTCTACTCTACCTTGTTCCTTTTGACCCTCTCCTTTTGTATTTCTGTGATGCAGCTGATTATTCCTGGTTTAAAAACAGCACACTGCCTGTGGGGCTCCATCTCTCTTCTGTGTGTCTCTCTCTTTCTCCCTTTTTCTCTCTCTCACTGTTTCTCTCTATCCCTCTTTCATTCACCTCTCCTCCTCCTCTACTTTCTTCTGCAAACTGAAGGCAGCCTCACTGCCAATTTCATGGCAGGGTAGTGAGCAGCGCAGCAGAAATTATCCACTGCAAAATTGATCTAAACAATCGCAGAGTGGAACGGCAAGGAAAAGCAGGAGAATAAAATTGGGAGAGTCTGTTACCTTTTTGAACTTGCTTTATCACTGAGAAGGAATCCGGGGTGCATTGCTTAAAGACAATGCCAATAGGTGAACTGATGATATAGAGATTTTATGGTGCTATACAGTCATACATATTCTATGTTTTTGTGCTCTTTTCTAGACCTTAATTTACTCATTTACTTCCTCCATGAGTGATATTTACAGCAAAAGGAAAGATGCTTTAATAGATTGATCCAAGTTGTGTATACAGCATGTACATAATTCTGTTAATGACCTGTTTACACGCCATCAAAGATGTGATGCTAGTAAAACATGAGTGAATAAATGTATATAATGACTCATAAGAGGAGCAGTGAACAGAACCCATTGTAATTTATTATAAGAGCATTTACAACACGTATCAAAACTCATAGGCAGATTCACACAATAATTGCGCTGCTTTTGTGGCTGCTGCAATGCACCTCTTACTGCGCTAACCAAATTTAATTTAGGCATAATAACATTTGGCACCAAATTGGCCCCTTTTTATTTAAATGAGCCTCATTGCAAAAAAGACCGATTCAAAAACACCAGCGCTAATAGCCACAAGCAGAGTGAAAATTGTTAGCATCTTCACAGAGTTGGTGGTAACTGAAGCGCATTTATGAGGGTTGATACGCCCAGACTTTCCAGTGATCATGACAGCAGTGATTGTAGTGTGTAAGAAAATATTTGGAAGGTATCACTTTGTAATTGTAGCTCATGATCTGAAAATGTCAGTTTTCTTTGTCCTGCCTACTGTGTTTATATGGTGCCACGTGGATAATTACAATCAGATGCAAAACAAGGGCAGATTGCACTCAGCTGCAAAACTTTAGAGGTCCTGAAAACAAATCTGACAAGAGGAGTCTTATGATATCTAGTCTGAATTTAAAGAGCAACCAACACTGGCAGTCTCTTATGTAGATGCATTTTTACTTTTACTTTATTAAGGATACAGTATTAGAGACTCTCTTTGCAGAGATGTCTTATCCATTGAACGAGTTTTACAAAGTAACAAAATAATAATATATATATAATTATTATCAATAGTTATATATAACTATAATCAATAGTTTTATATTAACAATGGTTAACATGTCTCTTTGTATGTGAAGGGTGTCACTTATCACCCGACTCTACAGAGCATTTTAGCCTCTTTCAGCTTAGTGTCTTGGTTTTCAGGCCAACCAACCATACTGTTTTGGTTCACTCTCTCTGTGCTCATCAGTATCATTTTCAGCCACAGCAGGCAGCTGCAGCTTTTTTTTCCAGTGAAAAGGCAATAAAAACTCAGTGTACACTAAATACACAGCATCAAAAAACAGGCAGCCAAAGCTAGTGCCTAGCTGGTGAACATAGTGGAGCATTTAGCAGCTAAAGAGACAGATATTTCCCTCAGGAGTTGGTACAAACCACAGAACTAACAGACAGGGAAAATTGGACTTACATTCAACGGATGACCAGAAACATGACTGCAAAAGAATGCTGCTTTTTTTGTGTCTGCTGGATAAGTAAATAACAATTTGTTAATAACTTTGTCATATCAACATGAAAGGTCAGCTTGGTTCTGCTGTTGTTACATAGAAAAAAAAATATTTGCAGGTTTAAGTAATAGTGTCCACTACTCTTTAACATAAATATTATTTGACAGTTTTCGCCTATATTTTCAGAATTAAAGTGGGAACTTGTTCCACCTTTGCTTTCTTCTTCTCTATGCTCTTTTCTCTCATCTGCCCCCTCCACACACACACACACACACACACACACACACTACACTCTTCCCTCCCTTAACTTTTCCTCCCTTGCCCTCCTTCTATTCCTCATCAGTGGAGGTGTCAAGACTCCACCTCCGCAGTGCCATCTGGGCCAAGGCTGATAAAGGCTCATGTGCCGGGCCGGCGACACCTGCAGGTCTGCCTGAAGCCAGCGAGGCCTGACTTTCAGAGGCGATGGGAGAGATATGTGGCACCCAAGGAAGGAATGACATGCCGCTACCATGCTGATCCAGCCTGTACTCCCTCTGCACCACCTCTGTCTATCTGTCAGTCAGCCGGCCTCGCACATGGCCCTGCACTGGCCTGAATCCTCACTCAGAAAAGTGTCATTTTCTCAAAGGAAAACCAACACAAGACAGAAGGATCTGGGATCTCTCTCATGGTTTCATGTCTCGCATTGAGAATGCTGCTTGGGTGAGATGGGTTAGAAGCTCCTATCATACTGTCCTAGACAGAATTGGAGGGAACCAAGGTTATATGTGTCAGAGAGGGTAAAGACCATTCCCACATACATTTGGCTGACACCAACACCAAACCAACCTTTCAACAGCAAATTCCTCTCTTATTCTCTAGACTCAACTGTCCAGGACCTATTAACTCCACCAGCAAAAAACTCAGCAAAGAGCACAATGTTCAGTCTGCATGGTTCCTCAGGAGAATGGCTTGTACTAGTCTGTCACTATAGCTTTCAGACACTAATTGTGGGAAGTAGCTTTACTTTTTACAGTTAAACAAAATAAGGAGCAATAGTCCCTCAAGTAGCAATACTGCTTATTGTTAAGCACATATGCTAGCTAGAAAGGTTAGTATTAGCAATATACAACCTTAACGTCGGTCAGTGATGGTGCTGCAAGAGAAGGAGAAAGCTCTGCAGGTCTGGTTCTCTGCTGCGTTTTCTACGCCTTTCTATTCCTTCTACGCCAGAGTGTGGCGATGCCTATATCTGCATCGCAGTACACCACACACAGAAGATATATCAGGTTTGCTTCTCAGAGGATGAACTATCCAGTATCTAGTCTTCCAGAGGTATGCTATACGTCCTTGGGGAATGGGTGGGGCAACATACTGTCAATGATGTCATTGCAGCACCTTTACAGCAACCAGAAAGTCACGCAGAAAACATCTGTTGATCTTGGGTTCAAGAGTATATATGGAGAAAAGTGTCGTTCCTCTTCTAGTTGTAGACTCAGCTTACTCCAGTGAGCAACAGACTGTGAAGAGGTAAACTTCTGCCAGCCCAGTTTATAGGTGGAGGGTCTCTTCCTTCACTCCCTCCTTGGATCCAGCTAATCCTGGCTGGTGTGGTGTGATATGAGCTTCTGAAGAGATGCTCACTCATGCTACTCAGAGAACTGTGGTTATGGAAATAACCTGTCAGAAAGACCTTTTTACCCTGTCCTCCTCCTCTTATGTTTTCTTTTTCTTTTAGTTTCACTGTGTGAGCAAATGAAACTCTTCCACCTTTTTTGATCAAGAGAAGTGACCAACTTTTGCGATCCATTCATCACTGTTAATGGTTGCATTTTATTGGCTTTCAAACTGTCTTACTGTCAACAAAAATTGTATTTGACACAAATCTACTTGAACAGATTTGTGTCTAAAGGTCATAAACACTGTATGTGTAATGCCTGCATAGGAGACCAGAGGAAGCTGGGAATTTGTGTTTATTTGCTAAAAGAAAAAGGGATGGAGATTAGGCTACTGTGCATAGGCAATATGGTGCAGTCACTGATGCTTGATGGATTTCACCTCAATGATTAAGGAAAATGAATCAATTAATCTACTTGATTAAATTTCCTTAATCAAGTAGATTAAGGAAAAATATGCCAAATGTATATTTACTACTTCCTTTTGGCCAAGTTGGCAATGTCTTAAACTGTTTAAATTTGCACAGGTGCAGAGTGTGGCGACACACTGAGCATGACCTTATTGATAGAAAATGCCTTGCCTTGTGGCAACTGTAGCTCCGACGCCTCTGACCCGTATAAATTAGTCCAAAAATAATGCAATAAAAAAATGTGATGGGAGAAAGTCGTCTAGGGCGTCTGCTGTATGTTTTTTTCCAACATGGTATTCATTCGTCTCCTCTTCCAAAACTTGTCTTTATCGATTATGCATTAATATATTGCAATCCTTGGTTTTCACCTTTGGCCACCTTACTGTTGTTTTTTTGTTGATAATTTAAGCAATTTAAGGAATTTAAGTCTGTTTCCTTCCTTTGTGAATGTCTGTGTGTGTTCTTGGACTTCTTTCTTAATGATTACAAAAAGCCTTCCACAGACAGAAAGGTGAGGAAGGACACGCATTAGGTATTACACACTGAGGGGTTACTATTAAACTCATTGATTAAGGAATCAGTGCAGTCAATGGAATGTATGACGAGCACAATAAGGTGAACATTTGTCTGTATGTAATTGTTCAACAGGTCTGGACCTGAGGCATGCCCAGGTGGTGGCATTATCCACGGGCACCAAGTGTATTAACGGGGAGTATCTGAGTGACCAGGGACAAGTGGTCAATGACGGTCACGCTGAAGTCACGGCCCGCAGAGCTCTGCTACGCTTCCTCTACTCTCAACTTGAACTCTTCTTGAGGTAAGAGATCTGTTGTCTGCTGTATCTTTAAGACACACAGACATTCTTCAAGTGCTGTTTTCTGCAGCTTTAAAACACCTGTGGTATTTACATTCTTAATCCCCCAGAAATAGCCGGATAATGCTTGCTATAACTTGTCAATAGGTAGTCTGGAAGGCTATCTTATTATTGAAAAATCAATCGCCTTCACCTTGTGCTTCTTTGCTGACCATATACGTGTGAACTGACTTGGAGAAAACCACTACTCCCATTTGAGCCAAAAATACAACATAAACACAAGTTTTTGTGTTTTTGCAAAGAATCATTTCAGCTCTAAACCAAAGTTGCTATTGATTGTATTATATACAGAGCTGCTACACCAGTGGTGAAAGTTCCTTTACTTGCAATACAACAGTGTAAAAATACTCCCTTATTAGTATTAGCCTAAGTCTTGCATTCATAAGTATTATCAGAAAAATATGTTTAAAGCAAGACTATGTAACTTTTGAAAGAAGAATGAACAGATTATTCCTCTTACAGATTAAAAGTTTAAATCATTAGCAATAACACACACTTTTACTCAGTTCAATACACTGCTTGCTGCAGAAGCTTAAAGTCCAACTGGAATTAAATAGCTTTTTTCTTACTGTAAATCAGTTGTCCTGTGTTCTCCTTTTTGATATTAAAAAAAGGTATGTTTTATTTGTTGTGGTTTCATGATGGCACCATAGATATAAAACAGTAGATGTGACATATAATAATAATTTGCCATTCCAGAATGAAATTCTAGTTCTAGTTGTAAGCTGGCTGTAATCATGCTTTTAATCATGAATTGTAATCTTATAATTGTGCACTTATATTGTATACAATTATTATTTTTATTCAATTTTGCCTGAAATTATGTAAGAACTGTCTTTGGTATTCTGAATGGCAAATATATTACATTAAGCAATATATTTAATGTAGAAATCCTAAATAGATTCCATTATGGCCTATGTTGGCAGGCAATTATAATCAGAAACACACCTACTGCAATATAATTATAAAGGTGATGTATTGTATTTCTCTTTCTCACACACAGTGTTAGTTTTGATGAGAGGGGAGGTTGGAGAGCCTAGCTAACTGGAAATGTTGAGTTATTTTTGTTGATAAAGTTTTTAAAGTTTTTCTTTGTGCTCTAATCCTTATTTTAGCTTGAAAATAAGAGGATGCAAATCTCATCAGCTCTGCCGAATAATACATCCCCATTTGTATTTCTTTATAGGTATTTAATGATCAAATTATGTTACCTCCTCATCGAATTTCACGCATGTAACAATCTTCCAAGCTAAAATAAGAGGGGATGCAAATCTCGGCAGCTCCGAAGTCTAAAAACACACTGATCGCAATCAGAAGAGTTCGCCTTCAGAAATAAAGTGTACCAAGAATGCTCCTTCTCAGTATAATAAATATAAGCGTTCATAAACTAGGCCCATAGACTAAGAATAATTTATCGCCATTGATGAACCCCACAAAGAATACTGCATTGTTTTCAAGCTGTACTTTGCCTTAGAAATCATGTCCGGTAGTTTTCTGTTTTAGCTGTGCGTGGTCCCACGACTCAAAGCAGCTATTTTCTGGTTAGCTGGATGTGGTGAACAGGTAACATTGTGACTCCTTGGCCGCAAATAACAAAATGTTGGTTAGTGTTCCATGTTGCTGTCAAGGACATGGCTCTGTTGTGTTGATTTTCCTGGCGATTTATTAAATGGGAATAGAGGAGCATTACATTTGATTGGCATGGACTCTGCTGCTTAGCTGTGGTAGGGTAATTTCATTGACTTAAACGTTACGTTTGAGTTTTAAGTTAGTGTAGCTTACATTAAAACAACTGCTGTCTGTAACTGTTTAACAGATCAAGGCTGTTGAGAGCTAGCAATCAGCAACTAAGAATCAGCTGCTCTGTTATTAGGTGGCTAATAGTAAAGTTACCTAGTTTACTAACTTTTTGTAGTTTCAGTTGACCCATATTTTAAAACTAAATCTCATCTATTATGTACTTTGTGGAGTGATGCCAGCCTCCCTGATCTCTTTGGTTCTTTTATTAAAGCAATTGCTACACAGCCAACAAACACAGTTGCTGCAGGTGGTGATTGGAAACCCCGTAAGGTACCTCACCCAGGTAAGATGGTGTTATACCATCTATTGTGAGGTAATGTAAACTACTTTTTTATATATATGGATGGCACCACCTTTTTTTACATTCATTCTACAGAATACCTTATTTGGATCCAGCCAATCAAATCTTGAATAAAGCAGTAACATCAGCGTTCTATCATAGGCAGAGCAGACGTCACATTGAGCCAGACAGCAACCTGCTTCACAACACAGGAGCCACAGACTCAAACAACAACCCCCATTAGTTTTTCTGCTTACGTCTCCTTCTTATCTAATTTACCAACATGACCACACGTCTTGTCCTGCACCGTAGCTTGTTGAAGGAGCCACCAAACACATTCACGGGGGGAATGTGCACTGCTAATTAGCTGCAACAGCATGTAAATGTACCTGATTGTCACTTCGGTCTGTTTAGATGCTGGTGTGGTTCGTACTCTTAAATACCACTAACAACACATTGTCTGCCCATGACATGGGCTGCAGCGCAAGTTTGTTTCCTACAGTATAACACTAGCTCTCTGGCAGCCTGCCAGCTGCTGCCAGGCAAACGGACAGGGACACTCCCTCCAAGCAGCTGAGAGGAAAAGGAATATTTTTTTTTTAGGAATTTTTTGCATTTTTAGTTTTTTTCTTTTAATTCAATTCAATTCAATTTTATTTATATAGTTTATCATTTAGTAATGATAAACTCTTAACAATACATTTAAAACACATGTTGACATTACTTTTGACTACAAAAAAAAAGACTATGTGATTTCAGTTGGACTTTGGCTAAATGTAAGCTAATATTAGCAAACTTTAGCTAAATATTGCAGTGTGACATTAATGAGTCAGTTAAATTACTTAATGACTTTACTACTAATACTACTGCTGCTGCTGCTACCACTACTAATGATAGTAGCACTATATTTAAGCATTAACCATTGTCTGCTAATTGTTGACATGTAGCCACATCAGCCAAATGTAACATAATCTCTAGTATTAAAAGTGAAAGTACTCATAATGCCCGTTTCAGTGTTACATTTTTATATACGTTTTATATAATTGGATTACTATTATTGATGATGTTAGAAGCATTTTTCCTCAAATTGTTTTTAGGTATAGTATTTGAGTAAATCTACATTCCACTATATTTAATTTATATCAGTACGTTGGACTGTTTCCAAAATGCTGTGTATGCTTTGTAAACTTTAGTTACCAAGGTGCCTTCAACAATTTTAACATGCATTCCATTACATTCTGAATTACAGTATGCTTTACAGCATTACATATCTTGTTTGTTGCGACATCCTGCTCTGCAGTGCCAAAGAATGCTCTCTCTATAATAGGCTCCATGGAAACAGCAGTGCTTTGTTCTTTAGAGACTTTTCAATAATCAACGAGCCATATGTGCACTGTTCTCTCCACCTAACTAAGCATACTATCACACACTCAACTGGTTCATATTAGGGTCTCAATGGCCTATTTGTTTTTAGCACTTTTTTAAGTGTATGTACTTTGTGTGCCTTTGCAGCCCATACAGCATGCTCTGGTGCGCACAAACTCTCACCAAGATTTTTTACCAGCATCAAGAGGCAGTCCTGGTGAGATTTGACTCTGAACTGCCTCCAGTGCATAAGCATAAATTATGTTTTTGAGCTCCCCCAAGAAACTCGATAGCAAGGCTGATTCATCAGATTAGTGGCTAGAAGTCTAGATTGTTGAATGTCATATTTGCATACACAGCACTGACTTTTTGTCTTAGCACAATGCTGGGTGGCAGGTACAGACACTTTGCAGCTGAGTAAAATGGCTAATGGGGAAGATAACTCATAATGAAATGAGCAAACAAAATGCCAGAACCGCCATATTTACACTCAGTGAAAGGACATCGGAGACAGAGGAGAGGTTATATAAAGAGTGCAGTCGTGCTTTGCATTGTGATGCGTAGTTTAAATATACTACGTGTACATACTTATGTTTGTGTGAGTGTTGAAAGCCTTATTGCTGCTCACAGCAGAAACAATGATTTGTAGATTTTTAGGTTAGATTATGTATCACCCAATTCGCCATATTGCAAGATTTAACCGCTCATTGTTAATGGATTGGAAACGGTTCACATTTAGATTTTACTTTGATTTTATCTCTAATCCATCTATCTGATTTTTTTTAAAGATAATGTCATCATCTTTTCTAACAAATCACATCTATCTAGTCTTCTTGTTACAGTGTAACGTTATGCACAGATAGCAGTTGCTAGCGTTAAAGGTGTGTTCAGACAGAAAGTGTGAATTTGACTCGTAGACTGTTGGTGATTATGTACCCCAAGCAACCAGTATGCTGACTGCACAGACCACGCATGTGACTGTACAGATGTTAGCTTTAGCGTTAGCTAGTTAGCAACATACACATTGTTGCTGTGCGCATCTCAGAACTCAAGAAGTCCAGTTCTTTCTTTACTTTTGTTTCTATCATCTTTGTTCGTTCATGAAGTAATCGTAGATTCGTAAAGGGATTAAGGTTTTTGCTCAAGTTGAAACATGTTCAACTAGCACGGTTGTGTATTGCCTCAGTACACACATTTTCATTGGTTGACCTTTAGGATGACACTTTCAAATGCAAAGCATGTATAGACCACAGGTTAAACTCACTCTCCCTGTTTCCCCTGAGACGTGTGGACAGCGTGAGTAATGTCCATGAGTCTGTGTGACAGCAGGAGAATGGACTGTGGTCAGAGAGAGGGCCAGTGTCCATCTCTCTGCGTCTCTGCCTCGCTTCATCATTGGAAACGAAAAGTGGAAATCTATTTCTCATGCTGTGATGAATGGTGCTACTTTTCTCATCAGTCTTCCTCGTACTTGTTGTCTTTTTTTTTCTCCCTTTCTTTTTTTTTGCTACTAAAGTAAAAGGCCAGAGGACTGGGAGGAGTCGATATTCGTGCGGCACAAAGAGTGTGGCTACAGGTTGAGAGACAACATCCACTTCCACATGTACATCAGCACGTCGCCATGTGGGGACGGGAGGCTCAACTCGCCCTATGAAATCACCACAGACCGTAAGACACCAGGCCTTTCTGTTTCTTTTCTTTTAGGTAGGTTGACAACGCTAGATCAAAAGTAAGCTATTTTTAATACACATGATGCATTTCTATTTAGTGTAATCACTTTTTTTTGGTCTATTATGTCATTCTCTCAGTCAGTCTCTCAGGTGTATAGGGAGACGATTTTCTCTGGAAGATATTCTGAAAGCCGCCGCTCCACACTGTCAAGAAGCTGGCAACCTTTCATGTCACATTCCGTCTTTGGCCTCTTTCAGCCACGCTATGCTGACTAGATGACATTTTATTGCTTACCCACTGAAAATAAATTGTATATTCATTTAGACGGTTTTTCTGGTGGCCTACGAGTTCAGAAATGTGATCTGGACTGCAGTTTCCGTCAGTAGAATGTATATATGTCCTCCCTCCTTTTATCACAGACTGAAGCTGCTATTCAGCTCTATGAATGTACACCACAGTGCAGAATATGTTTTTTTATGAAACCAGTAAGGATGGAAAGTGAAAGAGAGAGAGAGAGAGGGAGAAAAGATGCTTTTATTGGAGACACCTTTGAACTTGACGTTTTTTTGGTCATTAAACCTTTTTAAATGTTCTGCAGTGCGCTCTCAGAGATTAGAAAATTACTCAGTACCTTTTCCTGACTGTTCTTACACATGTCTGAGCTGGATGTTGGGGCTTAATTTTTAGCTGCTGTCACATCAGCCGAAGCAACAGCCATGGAGGAAGAGGGGGAAAAGGAGGAGAGAAGGAAGTGGAGTTTAAGCCTAAAGAAATGAGAGGTTATTAAAATGGAAACAGTGATTATCTGCATACACTTGGTCACCCTATTAGGGAGATATCCATATGGCATTTTTACTGAACAGAAGAAAAACTATATAAATTATTTCGTGCCTCTCTTTGAAAGTTTCCTTCTTCCTGAAAGTGTGGAGATTCTGTTTGTTTTTCTGATGCCATGCAGGCTGTTTACGAATACTGCATGCTGGGATTAAAACCATTAGAGCCTATAGAGGTCATGCTGCCCTGTACACCCACATGAAACCACATGGAAGTGGTTTAAATGGATCAGGGGCCTGTGCTCTCACTAACAGGGTTAAAAAGACTGTCAGTTATTTATACAATATTACATCATAGCATGTCTAATATAAACTGTCCTAGGTGCATCAAGGGCACATCAAAACTACTTAATCCCGGGGAACAGTTCCTTCTCCTCCCTTCCTAACTGCTCCTTACATCCAGCAACAGTCCAGTCAAATGCTTACTTCATCAACAAATAGGCAGTCAACAGTCCCAACAGTCCTTTTGCTTTAAAAGGAATTGCAATATTTGTCCTTCGCTGGAAACTGCACTTGTCATCTTAATGTTAATGTTACCATAATATTGGATTCATTTTTTCTTTTTACATGCAGGCAGTTACACAGGAACACCAACACTTAGTAGCTGCAAACATCCCTAATTAGACAGAGCTAATGTGTGCTTTATAATGACTGACTTTTTATAATATATATTAGAAAAAGCAATATTGGGAAATGTGTCTTTTTGACTAGAAGTCTACCAAATGAATCTTAGCTGCTGATTGACATGATTAGATCTGAAACAGCTTTGTGTTATTTAGAAATAAACTCATGTCGGTTAATTAAATTGGGTATCCAGCAAAGTCATGTAATAGGAAATGACATGATGTGCAGTGATGAAGCTCATGCTGGGATTGTGTGTGTCATGTTGCAGTACACAGCAGCAGACACCTCATGAGAAAGCACCGCAGCCACCTGCGGACCAAAATTGAGTCGGGCGAGGGGACGGTGCCGGTGCGATGCCGGGGGCCTGTCCAGATGTGGGACGGAGTCTTACAGGGCGAGCAGCTCATCACCATGTCTTGCACCGACAAGATCACCAGGTCAGTTATGTCAGATGTTACCTCTTGGTTTAAAACTTTCTCATTTTCTGTGTTTAAGGTTGCATTAAAATCAAGACTAAAACTGTTCTGCCTCATTTCACTTGTTGATTTTTCTACCTGTAAAGTGGATCAAAACCAAATTAGACAAAAGCACCTTTCTGTACGGCTGCCATATTGAATATCCTGCAAACTGAGTTACACCTTAAAGAGCCTGGTCTCTGAGAGATTTAATATGTTTTTGTTTTTCTGCTGGCCTTGCTGTGTGTTGTTGAAATTGTTTAACTCTGACATATCTTTGTTCATCATTTTGCAATCTTTTGTTAATGCTGCTATACTGACCATGTGTAATGCGAAAGTGAAGTTTAATAGTTATATATCTGGAGCATTTACCACGGTTCTCAAGTAGATAGATTAAAGAAAACAGAGGAGCTCAACAGCGCTACTGCCAAAGCATTTAAATATAATTTTCAAGACACCCTACCATAACGTAAACTCCTAACAAACCATGTGATCCTTTTACCCAGGAGGTCTCTGGCCTACGTAAGAAAAGAAAGGTAAAGGGATTAATTGAAGGGTTAACTTTATGAGGAGATTATCTGCCTTATGAGAAGGAGTGATCTCTGTTTAAATAAAGCATTTTAAAATGTGCTCTCTGTGCTGGGCAAAGGTTTGTCTGATATTTACCTCAGCTCATCTGTGTGTATAGGTGCATGTTTGTGTTGCCATGGGCCTTGCTGTATGTGAAATCTTTTAAAGTCCGTGTGATTGATTTCCCATATGTGACTTGGAACGGCTAATCCCGTTCTAATGAATTAGTGTATTAATCACGTCATTGTTTTAATCTCCAGATCTGCAGGGCTGACCCTCCTCTAGCTAACACATTAGCCCACTGTCCCACTGTGGGCTATTTATTTAAACTTTAGCAAGTACATGCCAAAATGTAAGGGCAAGGTTTCTGTACTATAATTTAAGTTGACCCAAAGGTGAGCTGTAGGCCTGCTAGCAGGGTCAAGCAGTTTGTTTGCTATTCCAGTGCAATGCCTCTTAATTCCCATTTATTTATTTTAGTGAATTTACTACTGGTAACACTTGTAGTTTCCACAGAGAACAATAACACAGTGTAGCCTGTGCATGTTCTGAAATTGTTCATGTGTCGTCCGCATGTTGGCAAGCTTGTGCGGCACAGACGGCAATGCTAAATCAAGACAGCTTTGCTCTCCCGCCTCCGTTTTCACACTGTGAAGTGAAGGCATTGATGTGTACACACTGGAGCATCATTACTGGCAGAGAGAGCCATCTACACACACACACAGACACACACACACACACATAATTCACTGATTGGGTATTTAGTCATTTGTGTAACTAAGTTCTAAATTTGAAATAGTGAGGTACACTGTTAGAGGTGATACGTGATGATAATATATCTATGATTCAATAAATATGTTAGCTACAGTGGTTTTATTTGGAAGGAGAAATCAATTTGCAATGCATTACATTTTTAATACAGTATATCCAACCATGACATGTAAGCCAAAATCAGGTTGCTTTAAAGTGAGACTTTGTACCTCCTGGGAAACTGTGGCCACAGTAAGTTCAGGCTAATGGGAATGTCGTTAGATTTGGTTTTCATAAACCGAAGTGTTGGACAATTTTGATCCATGACTGTATGAAATATTTCATCTGTGTCAAAGTGGTGGACCATTCGACCAACCAAAAGACCAAGTAAACAATAAAGGCATTCACCAGTGTTCATTATTTACTTCCACTCTGGATGTTGCATTTTATAACATATCTGAAATCAGTTTTTTTGTCTCAGTCTTTCTGCCAGGACTGGGCCTCAACAGGAACTGAACCCATGAATTTAGCTTAGTAAGCATCACACTGTGCCATCTGAGCCATACAGGACTACAGCTGAGCCACTGTTGTGTGTGTGTGTGTGTGTGTGAGTGTGTGTGAGAAAGGATTGGCAAAAAAAAAACACATAGAGAAAGAGAGGAAACGAGGGACAGCGAGTAAGAGAGAGACAGAGAGGTGAACCCTTCTCCTGTGGAGCCGCTGTTAATTTGACCAATTTGATTCAGTTGGCCAGGGCTGGAGATGGTGTGATTAAATCTACCCAGGTCACCAACGGGGGTGAAAGCAATTACTTTACAAAAAAATAGAGTGACGGGGGGAGGGAGAAGGGACACCCTGCTTTTCTTCCCTCCCAGCATCCCCTCCCCTCCATCCCACCAGGCCAGACGGCAGACGCACTTTCTTTGCTCCATAGCCTCCTCTTTTGTTTTTTTTTATTTTCGTTTTTTTTATATGGCTGTGAATGACGGGTGGCCGTCGTTAAAGTGAGTGGGTCACCAAGGGCCAGTTTATCAAGGTCAGGGTGGAGGGTGGAACTGAGAGGAGCTTAGGACTGCAGACTCAACACAGCTCCCCCCCCCCACACACACACACACACACACACAAACTGCTGCAGTCTTAAAGGGATCCCCTGGATACTCTTCTTATCCTCTGTCACACTCATTTTGCAACCTCCCATTACTTTTTTATTTCCCCACTTCCTTAAGTTCCTGCACTTTATTATAGTTAGTTCAGCTTTGACCATCGGGGACTTTAGGATTTTTTTTCTTCCTTTAGGATCTCTTATCATAAACATTTTTTAAAAGTGAGCAATTTCACACCCCATGATTGCTCTACCTGGTGATCATCATTTTGTTTTCTCTAGCCAGACCCAATGAAGAAGCTCCTTTGCTAATATTTGATTTGAAGTCGACAGCTGGATTTAATTGAGGGGCCTAAATGGCTTTCATATAACGATGATGTTCTCAATTCCACTGCAGTTTTATGCAGATGAACACATTACTTTAATGGTCGGCATTTACCGGGGCGGGGGGGTTGGTGTGTGTGGGGGGGGAGAGGGAGAGAGATCTCCCCTCTCCTCTCTTTAAATTCGCACACCCAAGCCAGATGGCTGTCTTTTCTTGCATGAGATTAGAAGATGTTTCTGATTCACGGTGTCGCTTTCTGGGTAAATTAATATTTCAGGCTAAACTATTTCTGTTATGGTGGAGCAGTGAGGTTGTGTGCGAGTATGCATGCTTTTTGGAATACAGCTCCTCGTCTCTGTTTGAGAGGGAAGGGCAGATCTTGCTGACAGATTGCAGGTAAAGCGTAGGTGGCCACTGCTTTGCGAGCGCATTTAGTGATTCCCATAAAGCCGTTGATGTTAATTGACTGCTCAGGATGCGAAAGAAGCCGTGATGAGTGATTATTAAGTCGGCGAGGACAAAAAAACACAACAAGCAGCCGCTGTAATTGCATCCATGATAAAGAGACATTGATTAACAAAAAGAACAATGATCTAAAAATGTGTGGCATAATGTTGAGCCTTTGATTGTGCTTCGCATAAGTTCATTAGTCCAGCGCACCAGTGAGTGCGCAGCAGGCTTTCTCTCCCTCTATGAAGGCCAGGAATGATAATAAACACAGTGATTATAATTTCCCATCCATAAATTGCATCTGCTGGCTAAATAGAGGGGATTTCGACAGTAGGTGGCACATGACCAACTGGCTACAGTATCCGTGTGGCTGGCAGGATTAGCCCCACGGTGATTTTGTGTCACTTGTGGAGCTCCCTAAACAAATCCTGAGGTGGTCGCCCCTAGCACTGAGCGATCGACGGAAGCCCGTGCAGTGCATTAACCTCAATGGCACTGATGAATGCGCACATGGTAATGTGTTGTTCCATGTAATGAATGCTGATGCACTGACCTTTGGCAGTATTGTTGTTGGCGGCGGCTGTGATGGGAAGTGAACCAGGGGAAGTGGGAGAAGAGGAATGTTCGTGTCTGTCAGATTGTGCGTCTGTGTGTGTATCTGTTGTGTTGTCAGTCCAGTGGCTGTTATTCATCACGTCCCACATCAAGATAATGATCAAATTGTCTCTACCTGTCATTGAAGCTCTCACATGTCTCTCTTTTTCTCCCTTCCTTTCTCTACCCATCTCTCCTCTTTCCCCCTGATTCTATCTCTCTTCCCACCTATCTCCCTCCCCCAACTGTTGCCTTCCCTCCTCTGCTTATTTCTTTCATCCACACCACTCGTCCTCTTTTGTCTTCCTCATCCTCTTCCTCATCACATTTTCATAAATGCCATTTTTTCCGTCTTCTTCTCTCTCCTTTCTTACCTTCCCGTCCTCAACTACCTTTCAAACCATCATACCACACTCTCTTTACTTCATCCACTCTCTCCTTATCTCCTCCCTGCCCTCAGATGGAACATCCTGGGCCTGCAGGGGGCGTTGCTGAGCCACTTTGTGGAGCCGGTGTACCTGCACAGCATGACCGTCGGCAGCCTGCGACACACGGGCCATCTGGGCAGAGTTCTAAACCAGCGGCTAGAGCGCCTGGGCCCGCTGCCTGCCACGCACAGACGCAACCAGCCCCTGCTCAGCGGTACGACACAGACACAGGCCGGCAGACATGTTTCAGTCTGACTTAGATTCATTACAGTTAGGAATAGATGTCTTCACACATAAAGCGGTCCTTTTGGTGACATATTGACTTGCAATGGGTAATGAGATGTTTTTCTACATTTTGGTTACAACTGCTGCTTCCTCTGAGGTCAAAACTGTCAAAATCATAAAATGTCGAAAATGTCAAAGTTCACAAATTTGAAAACTGTACAAAAGACCTGCACAAATTTAATTGACATCTCAAGAGCAGTTCCAGTGAGATTCACAGATTTCAAAGTGAGCTGTGTTTAAATGTTAGTATTCCTACTGTTACTAGAACAGTACTAGAAACTAGAAAAACTAGTTACTAGAAAAACTAGGACTGATGTTGTTTAACTCTTTTAAAGTGTGGTGGAAATACACCAGGAATAGACTGTAGCCTATAAACACACTATTCAAATTCAGTAAACCAGGAATTCACAGCCTGTTTGATTGCATGTTTCTTGTTTGTTTGTTTTTTCTCCAGCAAAATGACAGACTATGCTTTGTATTCTCACCCTGTGTTTAAACAGTGACATACCTTTATGTGCTTAATAAAAGCATATCTGTGTTTTCAGATGGAGCCATCCTATACAGAGGTGCCTGGGTCATATCTATGCACTATCTATTTTTAGAGTTCCTTTTAATAAATATGAGACCAAACATCAGACCAAATGAATCACAACAGATCACACGTGTGACACCCACAAACGCGTGTACCCCTGCTTCTCTACAGTTACATTGTGCCAGCCAGACAAGCAACAGCTAAGAAGTTGTCTGGCACGTCTGCCTGCAGGGCTCCGCTGAGACCCGAGGCTTCCGTTTGTAGAGAAGATGAATGCTGGAAGAGGATCTGAATGACACCCAACTCGTAGAAACGGCATCAGCCATCACTTCAGATCTAGGCCAGCCAGAGTGGCTGAGCAACAGAGACGCACAGCCATGTAGGGCACATTTTGTTGCTAGGGATCATTGATAAGAACAAAGGCATGACAATTACATACTAGGAGCCGCAAATTAAATCATCTCACATGCACAGTCGATCAACCTGAATCTGATACATTCTCCATCTCTGCCACACTTTTATCAGTTTTCAAGTTTACTTCTTGAAGGGCATAGGAGCTCTCTGCGTTGCAGGGCTCTGCTCCGGGTAATTGGGTGCCATGAGGATGAATATTTTGCGAAGCCTGTCCTCATCAAGATTGATAATTGTACTGAGTTGTCCTTGTTCAGAGGCTTTTTGAGTCGTTTGACTTGTCTGGTTTGTAGTTTTTGGTTTTAGATATTACAAGCTGCAGTTAATATTTGGATAACTGTAGTCAGGAATGATCTATTTGTTCATCACTCGTACTTACTTATAATATAAAGTTATTCACTCTGACTATAATAAACCTCATAGTAAGTGCATAGTTGGTTTAATGACAATCTAGGCATTTTTCCCAACTGCTAATGCAAGATTGATGCTGCAGAATGTCCTTTACACTGTTTCTTTGTGTTGATGGTTCTCTGTGTTAACGAATGATATAGACATGCCCTTTACCTTCAGACATCCTCTTTACTCAAAACAAAGGTGGCCTCCCATGTCTCCTGCAAATGCTCTGCCCTCCCCTCTGACACGCTTCACAATGATGTGTGTTTTCTGTGTGTGTGTGTGTGTGTGTCCATGCATCCAAACTGCCAGGTCTTTGCACCTGCAGCACCTTGAGTAGCTCCAGTCTATTGAAGGGTTGAAGGGTAAAGGGAGGGGAGGAGGGGAAGGACGATGGACAGACAGTGGAGATGGCCCTACACCAAATCAATGTAATCACAGCCCTTATCAGACAGCCATTCAATCTGAAGGGAGCTCGGTCAGAGAGAGAGAGAGGCTGAGGGGAAGAGAGGGAGGAGGCAAGGCAACAAGGGAAGAAAGAAAAAGAGAGCTCCAGTTGCATTCAGATGTCTGTGTGCGTATCCCTCCCACCTCCTCCTCCATCCTTTCATTGGTTCTGATGAGCTCCCCGGCTATTGTGTGTCCAGGGTTATTTAAAAGCACCCCCCCACCCCCCCCAGAGGAAATTCCCGGTGAACGAAGGGCTGTTCTCTTATCTCACACAGCCAAAGCAGCTCCACCTGAACCCCGAGGGGCCAAACACATCGATGGACTGACTTGTCCTTCACTCTCGTCCTGCTGTTCACTCCCACCGCAGTGGAAAGGGGAACTGTGGCAGGGCTTTGTCATTTTGGGATAAGAACAATCCGAACAGTAGTAGATAAAGGAGACATTAATAATTGGTTGTTCACCACTTTTGGAGTTTTGCACTTGATTGAGTGCACACCCTTGCTATACAGCTACATGCTGCTTTGTTCACATATTCACAGTTCAGATTTTTTTCCTTTTTTTCTGTGGTGTGAGATGTGGCTGCTAAGCTTAACATCAGAGGAGACTTGATTTGAATCCCCAAATTCAGCATGTATCAAGATGATAAGACTTCCATTCTGGTCCTAGAATGAAAAGGACCATAGACTGTATATAAAGATGGACACGTCTCCACTTACTCCCACTGTCCAGATAAGGGCGCTGCCATCTTGTGCTGGTGATGTCACTTGGAGTCTGTGCAGCAGTGATCCGCAGTGGATTAGCAGTATCGAGGTACCGCCCATATACCCACCTGAACCAATCGCGAGAACACCACAAGTTGTCAATCATAATGTGATGTTTTTATAGCATTAAATAACTAAACTGATCAGAAAATTGACCACTTGGACAAACATCAGCGTTTTCAGTTTTCAGTTTGACATGGAGACATGGAGAGGGCAGGGTTTATGACCACTACGGCTGCCAGCCAACAGGGGGTCATATTGTCCATCTTTATATACAGTCTATGAAAATGACAGCACATGCAATCAGTGAAATGACATTTGGTGTTTTAAGGGTTGATTGTTGAAAGTATCCATTGGCCTGATGTACTATGTAGGACAGCTGCACACCTGTTACAGGGGAGAAAGTAGCTCTGTTGTATGTGTAACTGTTTGCTTGAAACAGCTTGGGCGTATAGAGATCACTCTTACCAAGGGCTTTAGTCCATCTTTACACATATCTGTTGCTTCACTACTCCTCCTCTGCTGCTCCAGCCCCACGAGGAACACTGTTGAAAACCCTGCTATACTACATTAATGCAGGACAGATGTCATGTGTACACATAAACACACAGGCTATCCTATATTGTGTCTCTACAGCAGCTTCAGATATTAAGCCGCGAGTATGTGTACTGTACAGTTATGAATCCAATAACCAAAGGCTCTAATTCTGTCTCTTTCATGTCTGCCAAACACTTTCTAGCAGAGAAATTGATCAAGTCTTCAATGAGGGAAAAATCAAATTGGCTATTACAGAAACAGAGGAGTCAAGTCCATTAAAGGGATGAAATGAGCCATGAATGGAGCAAAAGAAAGGAAAAAGGCAGGATGGATAGGAGGGTCTATTGTTCAAAGAGGTGCGTCTGTACAAGGGAGAGGAGATGGGTAATAAGAGACTTGGAGGATTGTTACTGTGGCAGGCAATTCATTCCAGCTCCAAGGAGCTACAGAAAAGAAGAGCTGAGATTGGTGAATGGAAGAGTGATGACGGGAAAATGAGTGTGGAGAGGGGGAGATGATCTGCAGGCATGTATTGTACATCAGGTATTGTACTATAACAAGCTGTCTGTCAGACAGTGAGATCAGAGGCAACTCACCCGCCGCACAGAATCGGTCTGCTGATTTTGTATGAAGGTACCTTTAACATTGCATGATATAATAAATAACTGGTTTGGAAGTCAAGGTGAAATCCAAGACAGCGATTCCTTTTTGAAGACAGATTTACAGATTTAGTGTGGATATAATGTTCAAGCAGCACTTAAATGTCAGATTTTGTTAGCCTAGATGCTACATGTAAGGTATGTCTCTGGCACTGGGACACATATTGCACCCCGCATTTCCTGCCACTGAAGTATTGTCAGCAATAAGTAAAAAAGCACACATATGACAAAACACAATGCAACATATTGCACTGAAATCCATAGTAAACACTTTACATCAGGCAGTTTGTTTTAGTAATGTTCAGAGGAAGAGGTTACAGTATGTGCCAGACTATTTCTATTAGTGAGCTTAAGGTAGGCAGTTTTTTTATCTTCGACCAGAGCCAAGCTAGCTCTTTCCCCGTCTTTATGCTAAACTAAGCTAACCATCTGCTAGCTAGCGCCATACTTACCGTACAGACATGAGAGTGGTATTAATCATATCATCTAACTCTCAGCAAGAGCAAATAAGCGTATTTCTTAAAATGTAAAACTATTCCTTTAATTTGGATTATTAATTAATTAATTAATTAGGATATATTTTTACAACCTTTTACAGCTAACATCTGTGTGACCGAAGATAACATTTACAGCGGACATAGCTGGCAACACTCAAACACTGTTAACAGCAGGAATCCAAGAGCACACAAGCACTCGTACAAAGGCAGGAACATGTTGCTTATACTCAATAGCCCTCCTGTTCCCACCTGCCTCCCTCTCTCTCTGCCGTGCTGTTTCAGGCCCAGGTTGACCTGGCTTTTTGCAGCGCTGCAAAACTTTGTCTGCCATTTGCCTCAGGGAGGGGGTAAGGAAAGGGTGAAGGAAGGTTAATTGAAACAATAAAGTGGAAGTTTGAAAGAGAAATTGCAAATGTCCACTCGGATACTTGTCTAGGTGCATTACATTTTGACACGCTGAAAATGTAATGAAATGTTGTTTTACACAAAGATAATTTGGATCACCTGTGGGGAATTCCACCAGAATGTAATGGAGATTAAACCCACCTAAAGTCATTCTCTCTCCCCTGTGTTGTCCTCCCTGTAGGCCTGAGCAATGCTGAGTATCAGCAGCCGGGGAAGGCCTCTTGTGTGAGTGTCAACTGGACGCTGGGTGATGCACAGATGGAGGTGGTCAACACAGCCACGGGCCGGAGACGGGACTCAGGGACACCCTCGCGTCTCTGCAAGCACGTCCTGTTCACCCGCTGGAACCGACTGTACCGCAAGGTGAGGGCAAACATCCACAAGGAAGGTGAAGGCAGGGCGCAATGGGCTCAGGGAAATTTAGCAGCGAGGGATTTGTATGTTTTGAAATACATAGACAGTGTTAGGTGGCAGTGGAAGCACTTCCAAGACTGGAAAAAGCATTCAACTCTCATTTGAATCACAAAAGTACAAAAGATGAGCAACTGAATTAGAAAATATCTTGTTCCCTGATTGAAATGTTAAAGGTACTAGACTGTGCAGGAAAAACAAGCTCACAACATTTCTCAGAAACAAAGCAGACAGTTAAGAGGTGAATGGAAATCAGGGTGAGGGACATGCATGAGAGGTCCCAGGCTGGGGTCGAATGAGTGATGTTGTGGTTCATAGTCACTGTCTTAACTCCCAAACTACGGTGGCGACTCCCATGCTTATCTGTTGACGACCATTGAAGAGTTTTACAAGAAATGGGAATTTACAGTTGTAGAAATATTGACTGAAGCAGTGGCTCCTCGCACTCCACACTTTTCTCCCAGCAGATGTTTTGACTTGCGTTATGGTAGAAAAAGCACAGGTCTAACATTAATAATAGCTCTGTTACAATTAAGAATACCAGCATGCATAACTAAATACAGCCATTATTTATATTATTAATTACACTGTGCTTTGCTTGTTATGACATGTCGAAGTATCTGCTATGAAAAGGTCCTACTAATTTAAATGTTAATTAAAAACCACCCTCCACATTGTATCTTTCACTTGCTGGAAAAAAACATTATGATGTACTATTTAATTAATATGAGCCGAAACAATAGTCACATTTTGATGTGAATAAATGTCTGCCTCACTGCTCTGCTGTACTTGCACTCCCTGTGAATGCTGCTCTGCTGGAAACCAAGAGGCATTACTCTGCTGTTGTCAAAAACAATATGCAATCCTTTACCATCACAAATCACATACACACAGTAATACAGGAACATGAACTGTAGAGATGCATGCCAACATCCACTCAGTCAAAAAGCACAGACACATGTATTAAAATCACAGAGCACTCCGGCTGCAGGTGAATGCTCTGCAGCGGATATGTGGAATTTCCTTTCTGCCGTAGATAGATTTGTTGGCCCGGCAACATCTGCTGTCTATGCAGCTTATCAAAAACTGGCAGCTCGGATCTTTAACGTCAGCACACAGACCCACTGCACTTTCATTTCCAGTCTGAAATTTTATGTAACAGACACTGCCTGCATCGCCAAATGGCGGCTGTTAAAGCATAATGACTATGAAACCATAATTATTTGGAGAAGTACTCGAGGAGGCCCCCACCCTAAGTGCTCCCTGCGCGCCTTATATAAGGGCCACGCAAGAGCAGTCGCACTAATCTGCAAAAGAAACTTTTACTCTCTCCCTCTCTCTCACCCACTTGTCTCTCTGCCGATCTTCATTGTTTCCCCCTCGCGACAATAGGAATGCGCAAAAAGCACAGAGAATGTTCAATTGCTTGTGAAATTTAAATGGAGAGATTACACAGCTGTTGAAGCCCCCCACCCCCACCACCTCCAAACCCCAACCAAATGCATTTGTGCCGGCTCATTCGTTTTGTTTGGTCGCTCTTCTTCTTCTCTCTCGCCCCTCACGAAACCTTTAGCCTCTCTGCCTGTCTCTCTGTCTGACTCCGTGTTGCTCTCTCTCTCTCTCTCTCTTTTTCCTCTTCTCTTTCTCTCTTGCTCGCTCGCTCTGTTCAGTTGGGGATCCACGTGTCCGGCTCAACGGACCGCCAGCTCATGTACTGCGAGGCCAAGATGTCGGCACGTCCTTACCAGACAGTGAAGCAGCAGTGGTTCAGATCTCTGCAGGAAACAGGCCTTGGTACCTGGGTGAAGAAACCGCCAGAGCAGGAGCAGTTCCTGCTGTCAGTCTGAGGCAGAGTGTGTGTGTGTGTGTGTGTGTGTGTGTGTGAGAGAGAGAGAGATAGAGTGTGTGTGTTTGTTTAACCTTTATTTTTTTAGGGTAAGATGACCCCATGTTCCTTACCAACACCCTGCTTCACACCTTCATACCTGGACGTTTCTCTAAACTCAAGGCTATCACCGCCGTGAGTGTGTGTCATTCTGGATGTGCCGCCCATCACCCCCATAGAGAGACAAGAGGAAGGTCAACTGGATGGGCTGAAAAGAAAACGGACAAAAAGATGGACTCTTTCTTTGACTAGCCCTTCTTCAAACGCACAAACACACACGTTAAAGCAAACACACACCTAAATACCCCCCTCTCCGGCTGTCAAGGAAGGGTGGGGTAACCTTGAGCAGAATGAAAGGCAGCCGCTATCTTGTCATCAGCTATTTCCGGGCCCCAAGGCTCCTGCTGAGGAGCAGAGCCACAGGGGAGAGAGCGAGAGAGAGACAGAGAAAAAGAAAAGAGAGGGAGAGAGGTCCACGTCCAATTACCGGCCCTGTCAGGGTGACGGGTGATAGAGGAAGAGGAAGGGAAGCAATGGAAAGAGAGAGTGAGAGAAAAAAAGAGAAGGACAGACCATTGCTTCAGACCAGCCTGCCTTCCTTCTCTCATTTCTATCTTTTTCCTCCTCCTCTGACTCACCCTTTGACTCCGGACGTCCTTCTCCTTTCACCTTTTTTCCCTCACCTCCTCTTTGTCACTCTCTCCTCTTCGCTCGCGTCTACCCCTCCGCCTCTCCACCCCCTGCCTTTCAAGCGCGGTGGAGGTTAACACGACACAACGACAGGTTAATACACTTCTCTTTTTTTTATTCTCCTGTCCTCTCCTCACTGGGTAGAGAGAAGGCTAGGTACATAAGCACACCCATTACAGCTTGCCTAAGTACAGGTGGAGGTGAGGATGGAGGAAGGGGAGTGGTTTCCTCATTAACCCTCTCTTTCATACTAATAATGTGTCCCTTCTCTTTGTCTTGTGACCTGGATGACCTCTGTCGTGGCCAGTTTCCGTTCACCTGAATCGAAGCTTGTTGTCAGCGATAAGAGCGAGTTTCAGTGGTGACTCATTAGCGAGGCCTCATTGACCTGATCGACTTGTGCTTTCTTCCTGTGGTCATGACCGCCCTGAACAGATAATAGCCAAGGGGGTGAAAAGTTTTCTAAGCCTACCCCGCCTCAGTGTCAGCACTGGGGTCAACTTGAGGGATTTTATTTTTGAACGACATTGTCAACACACTTAACCGTTCATGTACAAATAAAATAAAATAAAACAGCGAGGTAACTATGGACATCCCTGATCATTACCATGTACATTTGTACCCCCACACTATTTTTATCTCTGCATATTTCCTGATGTAAACACACACACACACCATGTGTGATTTTTTTTAATGCAGCTAAGTGTTGATATTCATGATGGTCACGACTGTGTTGTTCGGTCATTGTTTTATTGTCTTCAAGGATTTTAGGCATCCAAACCGCCTCCAGCATGGCTCAGTCAGCAGTAAAACCTAAGTAGTGAGAGTGACATCTAGTGGTGTTTTTCTGTTGTTGTTTCCCGTCCTGCTCATACTGAGCCCCTGTTCTGTCAGCATTATGTGCTCCAGTGAGGGTTCAGCGTCCAATCAAATCGTTCCTTGTCTAGCCGATTGAACTGTAGAAGGAGGCCTTCAGTGGTGATCAGTGTGTGAGGAAGATGTTTTGACACACGGACAGATTTACTCAAAAGAAAACTTGACCCATCAAAAGACCTTTACCTGGCTTCACATTCACTAGACAGATTTTGACTAATTTAATAGGTCTTAAGAAGTCTAGGATATCAGTATATATATGTCAGTTTCTGCAGAGCTGTAAATGAAATATTCTTTGCTTTTTAAAAGTTTTAAAAATGTCACAACTCTGAGCTTTCAGAAATGAAGGCACCGATTGCCTTTTTCTAAATGAAGCCCCACCCACTTTCAAACCAGTGAGAAGAGTGCCGAGAAAACCATACATACAGAAACTTTTATGTCAATAATTGTTCTAACTTTTCACAGAAAATATTTTGTTCTTGTAAGACCTCATTACTCATAGTAAGAAGGATCTTTGAATTATTTATTTGCGTTCCAGAGTTTCCCCTAACACTGAATAGGTATGGTGGGTCTCTCTTTCGAAGATGACACTACAAAAACTCAGCGCCCAGATTTTATGCGTGTCAGTTAGTTAGTGGTGATTTGATTAAACACAACTTTATTTTGAAAAATTCTAGATAAGACTAGATTATGACACACACGGCCACAAGACAAGGCACGACAGGTCATAAAGCAAGACTTGCTTCAGTTAATATTGAACTTTAGTATTAACATATCACATTACCAAAACCAGTTGACATACAGTGAACCAGGGACCTGGGGGCCTGGTTAGTCATCCAGCCTTGGCCTGTGGCAGAGTTGATTGGGGGGGGAAAGTCAATTTTCAGCAACTTGCATTGTCTGATTCTTTATTTACACATCGTGACGTCAAAATGGTGAATCTGCGTTCCTATGGTGGCCAAGCTCAGACTTTGTGTAAATCCTGTCTGTGTGTATCACACCAAAGAGTTTGTCTTTCATTAACAGGTGGAGCAGATGTTTATTGTTTGAGTGTTCATCATTATCAGCCTACACTACATACAATACAGGTAACATTGCTCATTGCCTCACACCATGTTTCATAGTGGCTGTATTAGATATGAAAACTTGCAGATTTATTTTGAGAGATAATAAATATAAGGTATGTCTGAATGGCAATATTGTATCTATGAGTGTACATATGTATAAAAGATGTTGACAGAGATGTGAAAGAGATCCTAAAATGTCTAATTATGCTGTAAATTAAAGTATATGAAGAATTGCTGCTACGGTCTGTAAATTGCACTTCAGTAACAACTAAGTGAATGTTTGTACTGTATATGTGAATAAAACCACGAAATCTTGTCATTTTAGCTTGTCTTGATAGTTCTTTGATTATTCAGATATTCATGTCAATTGATAGAGAAGATTTAATGTATACTATTTAATCTGTATCATAACAAATAACACAAAAGGCAAATAATGAGCACTGACATTGGGCTATTTCCACTTTGTCAGCTCTGTGATCACCTTTCTTTCACCGCTGGCCCTCAGGTGCATCCAGACAAATATTAAAGAGGCCTTTCTCCTCCTGTCTCTCCCAGGGGAAATCCATGGGGAAATGGTTATCTCTGTTAGCCTCCGTGGCAGGTGTCATACAGACCAGCCACCAAATTAGCCTGGAGGTGGAATGAAGCGAGGAAGAAGAGGAGGGGTGGGGGTGGTTGAGGTATGCTCCCCAGCAGCACCCACCCATCCCCCCTAAGGCCATGGAGTCGACTGTGTGCTTTACAATAAACATCATAATTGACAATTTGCTCCAGTGGCTGGTCACGGCCAGTCAGCTCTAATCTAATGGACGAGGACAGAGAGGTAAAACTCCACAGAATATTTTTTCTCCCAGAGTCATGCTGTTTCTAAATGAAATTGAAGATCCATAACACAATAAGTATGACCCTGTTTTAACGTGTGGACCTGGTCCAACATACAGTACTTGCATAGTGATGAGACCTGCTTTTTGGAGAGACATTTTAGGAATTATATAAAAACACCCCATAAAGATACTTCCATTTCAATACATTTTAGAGGGAAATATCCTTTTTACTGCATTTATTTGATGACTAGTTTATTTCCAGACTAATATTTTACATTTAAAAAAATATAAGCTTGTGAATTATAATGCATTGTTAAAAATGAAACCAGTGGTTCCCAACCCTTTTGGCTTGTGACCCCTAACAAAAGAAACAGTTTGTAGTTTGGGCCCCTCCTGATGATTCAAATGTTTATGAGCTCACTTTTAAACCTCTCGTGGTTTTATTCAAACATGCAATGACTGTTGTTGGCCCCTGGAGTGCAGCAGAAACAAGCTGTAAACAACACTGACATATCGTAACTTTTTAAGGTTGATATGGTGAACTTAGCCAACAGTTGCTTATTTACACATCCAGCAGTTACGGAGCAACATTATAATTTCTGTCTACATGGTGGAAGTCCAATATTCACTCTCTTTTCGCCAGCTGTTTTTGGTCTGTACTCCTGAGGGAAATAATTTCTCCACTATGTTCACCAGATATTCTCTATCTGCTGTTTGGTGCTGAGCAGGTAGCGTACAGTGGATTATTAGACGGCTTGCTGCGAACATATACGACTCTATGAGAGTGCGGAGACAGACATTGAAACTCACTATATAAGCTCCATGAAGCTGAGGGAGCACTGAGATTTCATCACTATGAGCAACCCCTTTCACACTCGTATGATACATTATTACAAATATATTGAAGCCTAAAGAGATGGAACTATCTATTATTTCACAAAAACAGCAATATTAGAGAAAAATGAATACAGATTAGTGTCGCCGAATTTGTTCTTTCCTCTTTAACAATCTCACGAACCCACAGGTTAATCTTTTGACCTTTTAGGGGAGGGTGGGAACCACTGGACAAAATGTCCTAACTGCAGTTAAATCTACTTCCACCTCGACCAACTACAACAGTAAAACACCACTGGCATTAATACAATGCATCAGTATTTACAATCATATCATATAATAGCCTATAATAATAATAATAATAATATGGCACTTACACTGATAATTGTTTTGCTGAATGTTTACTTATTGTATATAATATAATATATATATATATATATATATATATATATTATAATATATATATATTATAATAAAAATAACTTCTACTCAAAGTTTTGAATGCAGGGCTTTTACATATAAGAGTGTGTAGAATTTCTTAAGCGTCAGAATACTTCTTCCACCACTGCATTGCAGGTATGCTGCAGACATAAAGCTTAAGCTTAAGTAGCTCCATATCTAGAATGACAGCTTTTTAGAGTTTCACAGAAATGAGACATCGGTGTGCACACATCCTCAAGCTTTTCATTCTATACACTTCTTGCTGGAGTGGAAAATAGAAACATGCTACTTGAAGATTCTCTTTATAATAACTTCAAACTCCAGTGATCTTAGGTTAGATATTGACAACCAATACATCAGGTCCAACGCCAGAATAGCCTTTTGCCTAATATAAGCTTTAAAGATATTTAGACATTGAGGAAAAGTACAGGTGACCGTAATAAAATGAATGACGGGCTGAATTCCATTTAGATGCTTTGGTATCTGGGCCCTGGTATTGTGCATGTCCCCAAATGTTAGCGAGCATGTGTGTTGGAACACGCCTGATATTATGCAACTGTGTAGCCGTCTTACAGCTTCCTTTAAGCCAGAGGACTACTTAGCAACAAAACTTTACACAAACTAAAAATATTAGGTGTTACATCAGCCACACCCCTGTTTGCACTCAGTATACCTTATCGTTCCCCTCTCATTAACACTAGACGTCATTATTCCAAGCTGGATTTACATCCAGATGAATAAAGTGTCATTTCAAAAAGATACTGATAATGATCTTATTGAATTGAATAAAAAGGTGAGAGGGGTATGTATTAAATAAGATGGAAAAGACGCACGAGGGACTGGAAAAAGGAAATCACACATTTTTATTGGAAAGTGTCGGGGAGCACGTACCAGTCACAATAAAGTATGCAAAGTAGATCACATAATGAAGTTTGAAGTGAATATGAATCACTACAATGAAGTGAAGTCTATCCACTTTTTACCCCTCCAATCTGGCATGCAATAATTTAATGTATCAATCCAAAATCATAATTCCTCCCGAGTTAGAATTCATATGTGGGCGCAAATCGGACTTGCCTTTCTACCTGCAGATTAAAACGACATTGATATCAGTGGGCGTGATATTGAGTTCCCTGAGTGAAACAGGAATAAAAATCCTATCAGCACTGCGCAGTGGAACACAATTAGTTATTTAACAAGCATTTGGAAAAGTGCACTGATGCTCAGATGGATACAGCTAATGCAACGTTAAGGCATTTCAATACGTTTTACATTTTCATGTTCACGCTACTTCAAAAATTCCATCCAGACTCTTATTGTTGGTGGAAACAGTAAAGTGTGTAGTCTGAAGCCAACTTTTGGGTAAGGTATACAGACCTATGTACACTGAGCTACATCTACACCAGTCACACAAGTACATAAAACCATTTGATGGGATTTACAGCACTGAAATAAGTTAAACATCTGAAGATCAAAAATGGCAGCATGACTTTGTGTTCAGGATATTGCACAAGTGGAAAAAATAAATTCCCGTCAAGCCCAATTCTAGTTATAATTCTCAAACTGAGATTCAGTGTGTATTTCAAGATATAGTCACTGATTTCCAAGACAGGAAATGGGCTTCAGTGGAAACCGAGGAGCTGGGTTATTGCTTCTATATTTGGATAAAGAGTGCCTCTCAGACTGAAAAAGATGCATCTACAACAGAAGGTGCAAGAGGTCATACAAGGCTAAGGGTTCAATGCAAAGTACAGCTGCATATTGAAAGGCTGTTACTGAAGCACAGAAATTACCAACAAGTTCACTTAGAGACGACACATTACAGCAACACAGGGCTCTGAGTTGGCAACAGGCTGAAGAGGATGGGTCTGAATTTTTACACAAAAGAAATATGGGCACATATTATGGCTAAAAGTAGTGACACCTAAACCTGCGACATATAGGAAATAATAGATTCTGATCATGTTGAACAGTCCCATTCACAGACCTACACAAGATTTGTGAACAACAGAAGTGCAGTTGTTTCCTCATTATTGCTATGCTCTAGACAATTAGCATTCTGACAGAGAGGCAGAAAAGAGCACTGCTGTAAACATGGAACAAGGCAGAGTTACAGTAGCAGTTTGAAATACAACATGTGGAAATACGACGGCTGGCTGTGAATTGAAAGCATCAAAGGTAACAGGCAAAGACTCAAATCTGGATGTGTGAAAGCTTTCCGACAGGACAGCGGATCCCGTCCATACATTTTAAGACAAGTGAATGACCTGGCAGTCTGCGTGCTGCGCAGGTGATCTGGCAGGCCTCAACATGATATGTTTTGCTCCATGATAACAAATATTATCTGTCTGACTAAAAGGATAAAAACATTTCACAGAACCCCGTTATATCTGCCAAACTCCACCCTCAAAAGGTAGATAACTGTAAGACACTTACTCCATGAACTAGCAACAACCTGCAACATCACTTAATCAGGCAGGCCACAAAATAATATATACATAACCTCTTTATAGTCTATTCTACACACTCTCCTGGCCTTCTAGTTCTCTCACACGCCTTACAAGTAACATTCGCAAACTGAGTTTATCTACATGCAAGAGCAACCATTCAGCAGTAACTGAACAACAGTGATGTGAGCAGCAGTCTATGACTGTGGAGTCAAATATATACCTTTATACTCAACAGAAAAGGGCTTGGAATGAAAGGATCAGCCTAGCCGATGTCACAATTCACAATTCATGCTAAATAAGTGAAAGGGTAAAATCCAGGAGAGCAGCTCTGTGGCCTCGTACACTTTAAAATGATGGAGCCTTGTCGGTCACTTAACACCACCAGATGTTCTGCACGTTACAACTGTTATACATCTGGGGAATCAATGTTAACAGGTCAATTCTCGAAAGCAACAGGAATTGTAACAATGAACAATGTTTTTCACACATTCCAGCAGCTAGAAATCAGTGAAATACATGACGACTAAAACGCTTTGCAAGGTAAACACTTCAAACATTCTAGCGTGTGCGAGGCCACAGATTACAGTGTTTATGAGTACCGTCTCCTACTCTACTGTGTTTCTGTTGTGTTTGTGTATCAGTAGGCATCACTTCTCCTGCAGCAGGGCTGGGATGTTGATGTTCCAGCCGATGGCCTGTCTGTCGAAGCCGCAGGTGAACAGGTTGCACGACTGGTTCTCTTCGTTCCACGCCGTACAACACACCATTCGCCTGTGACCCTGCGCGCACACAAAGATTGGAAGTTTTACTTTTAACAAAGCTTGCTGACCGATGAAGCGCACTTGTTTCTATCCACTTTGCTCCCGTCCTTACCATTCGGTTGCTGCGCGGAAGTCTGGCAAGCCTCACTCCACTCATGTCAAATAGTCGGACTTGTCGATTGTCGTGTGGCAGAGCGATGATCCTCTGGTTGGCAGAGACGCTTATCCTGAAAGATCAAATTAAGTTCACTTTGGATCTGGGTCAGATTTGTGTGATATATGAACAATATTGCCTCAGTGTCAGTCAACTAAAGTTTTAACTTCACTCACCAATTCTGCAATACCCATATTTGTCTACAGAGAATAAAACAAAGACTTCTTGCTGCAACAAATGCACCTACAAAGCTTGGTTCTCATACGGACACGCCTTCTTTCACCTACCTGTTCACAGCTGAGTCAGTGCGAATGGTTGCTATAGGCGACCTCATGTTCTTCAAATCCCACACCTTGACAGTGCGGTCGTCACTCCCTGAAACCACGTTGTCGCCCACTGTGAACACTGCAGACGTCACCGTGCTACAGAAGATGGACAGACACACACAAACAGGACAGTTGTTACACAAAGAGTGTAATACCAATAATACTGTTCAAATGGGAATTCACGCTGTATTCCACGATCCCATCTAAGTACAGTGAAAAGAGTTGACAGGAAAGTTCCTCCAATTCAGTAAAAAGTTCTTGTTCTTGTTTATTTCTAGGCCTCTCCCGCAGCTGCTGTACTTACTCATACACCTAAAACCTGACGTGCATCACAGTGATGAGCATTAACACCACCTGAACAGGTACATCAGAAAGTTAACACTGCGTGATTCTCCATTTTGAAACATTACAAGTTAACACCTTCCCACTATTTCCCACACTCGCAGCGAATTGCTGTCACGTAGGTGCAGCTGCCAGAACAATGTGATGGGTCCAATAATGACTTGAACGCGTTCACACCGTCGAATGCGTCGGAGCCGTCGAGGCGCCATGAGAGACTGTTTCCGCTTCACTCTCTACAGCTTACACACATTTACAGTGAGTCTCGTGTACTCTAAGCTTCTCACTTCATGATCATGTTCAACAAACCACATATATTAGGAGTGGTCTGCCATGCTACCTGAAGACTGTGATCAAAAATGATTTATGGGAGAAATGAAACTACCTTGATGATAGATTTTTGTCCACTGAGATTTTTACAGTGGTAGCTTTATTTTAATATCTCTGGGTGTGTGAGACATGGTTCTGTCTTTATGTAGATGAAATATACAACCACTTATCATTCATTTTTGCTAACTATGTAATCTGTTTATCCATTTCTTTCATTATTTCTACCATTTAACCTTAAGATCTCTGTTTGCGTGCTAACTAGTTTTCACACACTCACTTGCAATAAAGTCTAATGCAAGTGTGGTGATTTCAGCTGCTCATACCAGGAGATAACTGATAAACAGATAAGATAAAAAGATAAATTACCCCAAATACACAATATATGTTGCTACCTCATATCATCAGCTGTATCGGCCACGTTGGAGGCAGAAATGTTCTTTTATATGTATACTGCATTGCCCTCCTCCCCTATTTCCAATCTATTAATTCATGTCAGTCACTCCTGTGAGAGTTTTTTTCTTCCTCCCTCCCTTGTTCATGTTCATTTGTGGAGCAAAGTAAAAAAAGAAAAAAAGAAAAGAGCTCTGATTTGTGATTAAGATTTGCGTTGAGTGGTGTCTAGAGTTCCGCATCTCGTTTTTCTTTCTAAAAATGGCTTCCCTCTTAATTCAAATTGACATGGCATGACATTAAGAGCTAATTAGGGGACTAAACTTGGTCCTATTAGAGAGGCCGAGGCTCAAGGAAACTGCTGTATCGTTACAGGCACCTTCTGACACTGCAGGGTACGGCCCACCAGGGAATACAAGAGACAGAGAGAAGGAACGATAGGAGGTGTGCTAGGTGGGGGGTGTGGGGAGCGTAATCAGACAAGGTAATTAATTAAAAGGTTGATTAAGGTTAAAGGGTTTTTAGAATGGGTGGTGAGGAGGGAGGGGATTATTCAGTCTTACTTAATGGCATCTCTGCAGTGTGTCTGACAGCCTTACAGTCCTTACTGAACCCAATGTCACATCAAAGGTAGGACAAAGAATAAGAAAAGTGAAAGAAAATACAACATGTGTAGACACATCAAGAGAAAACAACTGCTGTGGTGTGGAGGATGTAATTGATATCTGAAATATGTGTGTGTGCTACTTAGCTTAATGGGCATCACTCTCTTTGTGAAGGAGTCCATCGTTATTTTTGTTCTTTAAATGTTAACTTTCCTTTCACAGTTTAAGAAGACATGACAGTCTGTAGTTACACACAGGCCCTGACTCTTTAGAGCCTAGAGGCACTGTATTTTACATTACTGTGGAAAGGATACCACTCACTTGGCTCTAGGGGATCTTTTGTTAGCGTATGTAAGTACACAGCACATCTCTGTCATACATAAATCTGCTGTTCAAATCTGGTTTCTTTCTGTGATCCTTATCCTCTTTTGTAATTAGTGCTTTTAGTGATTGATGTGTGATTGTATGAACATATCAAGGAATATTACAAAGTGGATGAGAGTGTAAGCCAAATGCCTAAAAGGTAAAATGTAAATGAAACAATTCACGTACGACGACTAAGAGGTTTTAGAGCACTTTGTTATTTTGATGTGCTGCTGCAAAACTGACAGTTGCTGAGAACCTGGTAAGTGCTGGTGTATTCCTCCAGAGACAGGATGTCAAAT